>JALJAT010000164.1:19265-36358 GCA_034768735.1 Schistosoma mekongi | reverse complement strand
ATTTCTACTTGTTAAATTGACATTTTTACATTCGAATGACAGATCTTAATCGTAAAGCACACTGCACACACATATGATCAAGTAAACATAACAATAGTAACTTCACCAGCCAAATGGTAATCAAGAAACTAGCCGATACTATTTGTTTCTACTTTGACGTAGATGTATTATGTAATTAGATTAATACTGTTGTGATGAATTCACTGTAACTAATCTAGACTATTACATAATTGAAATGTAGCTAAAATTGCTTGGTGTCTTTATTCACATGATTGTTGTAGATTAGTATTTATGTATTTTTATTTGATTGAATACGTGACAGGATGATGTTGGCAGGGTACCATTGAAAACCATGGAGCACTGTTAGAGAGCTGTTTCGTTCTAGTTTTGAATTCCTCAGCAGTGAGCACCCTACAAACTCCATCCCAGGGTTTTCACGTTGGTGAACACCTAACCCCCTGCACCATTAATCTGACCAGCATCCAATAGCAGAATCTCCACTTCCATCAATTTGTGATATATAGCACAACGACCATTCATTGTCATTGATGATAACTTCCTCACTTCGGACAAGTGTGAATTCCACCAGTCACTAGAATTTCTGGAACATCCCGAAGTTAGTGACTAGTGAGCTGATTATTATAATTGAATTGAGATGGTTAATTATCTGAATTCATGTACTCCATGTTCTCGTTTACGCTTGCATGTTTCCCTAATTGGGTCAATGTGGCATCGTGGAGATTGGTCAAGTATTAATTCGTTATTTGTCTTCCTTATGCAATAATCTTGATAGTGTACTACTGAAAACTATTACAATATACTGGATGGGTGTTTCATATTAGTTTCTAACTCACTGGTAATGCATACTGACGAATAAATCATAGTTGATCTAATGTACTAACCGAACATTTTCAATCTTCACAATTTACTGATATTTCTTTTCCTTGATTCTAAGGCTGACTTATATTCACGACAATGATATTCATGCATATAATGGTATACTATATCTGGTTGATTTGTAGCATTGTAAGGATCGGTGTTTCATGTTAATTGAATACAATATCAATGCATCAGTTGTTCTTCTGTTAGTCACTACTATTTGAATTGCACATTTATGTGAACAGTAAAATCTCTAATGAAGTGATTATACACAACGGAATACTTTATGAATTCTACAAAGGTGAAATGAAGCAAGGCGAATTGATCTGTGAAGCAATATGAAACACCCCTGAATACACATTATATCATCTCATCTGTATGTGAATAGTCGACAGTATAAAACCTTTGACTGTAGCTTACTATCGATAAATGAGCCATAACTGCGTAGAGCTATTAGATGCATCACTGCATTTCCTGAAATTAAATAAACACACTATTGAAGTAAACATATTCAACATGATGAGTAGATAACTGAGTAACATATAGACAAATCTCACTTGAGAGATTTACGAGGTACACGAAATATTCTGGGATACATTTCAATGTATTTTTACAAACGCATTCTTCCCTAATTACTTTAATACTTTTGATTTTATGATCACTGTGACTAAATGCTTGTAATGTCCATATTATTCCAATTCAAGTACTTAACTATTCAGTTACCCTTGTCTTACTTGAATATTCTTACTAGATTTTATTTTTTTTTGTATTTTGAATACGATTTCTTAAATTTGTAGTTGGAATCTTCTTTTTGCTTGTGATATAGCTAACATTTCTTGGTGGAAGACCATTGGCCAATCAATACAAATGGATTTGTTTGCGATGTTTTACTGTAATGCTTTACACTGTTAGACTAATCTATTTTAATAAAATTTATCGAAGTATATAATTGTATAATCCCTGAATTCACCTAACTGTATTGCTAAGTCACATCACTCATGCTGAATTGCTTCCATCAACGTACCACATAAAAATTAAATGTAAACATAATACACTAACAAGTATTTCATAACGTCCATGTTATCCATATTTATTTACACTAATTTGGTACTAAGTGCTATGGCTGTTCACAGAAGCTAAATTATAAAACTGTTACTAACTTACCACTTTGAGTAGATGCTTGCATTGCCATGAGGCATATGTTAATGTAAAACAAGAACAACAATATCATTTTATTGCTCATAACCACACTCTTTCTGCTCTTGCTCTTCCACTTTTATACTATTAGAAACACAGGTGATTGGTGATTGTGACATGTGATATGTACTGAGTAAAATATGATTTGCACATAACTTAAAATTGATCTATATATGAACCAATCCTACTTACCTTATTATTGATTATCATCAGTTTGAGTGGATTTACTTCATTCAACTAACTAGTCTGTTGTTAAACCACATTTGGTTATATAATTCTCAAGAATATTTGAAGTCGTATCTAGGTTGAATATACTGAAATTTCTTAAAGAAGAAATGCAATTCGATCATGGCAATTGTTGAAATCGAAGCATCATTGATGAACCGTCAGTATGTTACAATGAATGAGGTTCATTATTAAAATACAAGGAGTTTTGTTGACATTAGTACTTGGTACCCCTTTGACTATTTCTGACAGATTTGTGCAGATCTCTCTACAGCCTACATTAGATTCTGCTTCTTTCCTCTATATGATCAGATTACTATTCTTACTTTCACCTACCACCACATATATTTACATGTGCTGGTTATTCACATCATTAATGCATTTTCAAATATGTATTGTCTACGAAACGATGTTTCATTGTCTCACTTAGATTCGTTACGACAACGTACAGCAGATAGTTTCATTTGATGCAACAACTAACTGCGAAATCAGGCAAGTCCTATTCATTTATTACTGATACTGGTAGCACTGAGTATCTTATTTGTAGGGAAGATTGTTTAATACTATTTAGTGATGTTTATCCATGGCTGATCAATATTTCTGTAATTGAGTAATACTGACACTTCTCTCATGCTGATTGGAATCACTTAAAAGAAGGAAGGCACTGATTTCGTCATTGTTTTCGTTCAGGAATGGTGACATTTGAACCATCTGTTTTTCGGTTAGATGATCTTAAACTTTTGAATGTCTGTATGTGAGAAAAAATTTATCTTTTTAGTGAAGATTTACTCAAGGATTTACTATTATAGTGTTAGCGAGCAATAAACAGCTTGAAAATTCAATCAGTGAATTCAGCGATGCAGTAAGATTCAGATTTTCGAAAATGCCGAAGTATTTTTAACTGTATGAGAGATATAGTGAAAACAGAGTTAAGTAAACTGGGTGGAAAGTAATCAACAGCTTCTGTTAAAACATCTACTCGGGCTACCGTTAATAATAACGCTATTGAAGGCAGATAGTTAAACGCCTAGTAATTGTGGTGACTTTCACTTGACTTTAAATCGTTGACCTACACAAGTTATTTGAACCGCTGATGTAAATGTAGGTATCTTTGACAAATTGCAAGGCTCAGATTGTTTTCTGCAATTAACTTTAAAAACAGATATTCATAAATGCCTCTAGACAATGCCGTCAGTGATATCATCATTATGAATACTCCATTTGGCACGTTCAGTTTTAAATATCATTCATGTAGTTCAGCAATTTCACTTATAATGTCCCATAACTATTAGTCTTTAAAGGATTGAACCTTATCAAAATGATATGATAGTATGTGCAGAAACTCAATGGTTAAACAATGAATGTCTTTAAAGTTGTTTTAGCTTTGTTGTGACACTTAAATAGTGGGACGACTAAAATAGCAAATTCAAGTAACTTCTTTTAATGTTACATTTTCTGTGGTAGATGTTGTAAACTACAAATCAGAAGTGATTAGCAAAACAACTACTGGTTTGAGTATCTTTAATCACCGAAATTACAGGGCTTAATGCATGGATCTGTGGACGACGATTCTTATCTAATATATTTCAAAATATTTCATGTCAGGCCCTTCTTCTTTCCTGTAGATGATCAGCTTACTCATTTCACGTTCACTACCACTGTATACCTTTACATTTGTAACTATTGCCGTATTCTGAAATGATTGATTTCCATGAAACAATGTTTCAATGATTTTATTATCGGAATCATTGTATTCTGTCATGCTATTAGATGACCTAGATACAATTTTTTGGAATCAAATAATGTATTCCAAATTAGTTGGATCGTATAACCTGTATGATTTGATCCTATTTGTCCATCTTAACACAACATTAGCGTCACACTTACTTCAGACTTTTCGATTTTACATTAATACTATAAGCTTTCAAGATCATTTCAGAGAGTAAATTTGTATGCAAGCGATTTGGGTGCTGACTTTGTGAATGAGGACATAAATCTATGTTTAGTCCATTTTTTACTTACTCAGTGCGCACTTAATTTCTCTTACATCCTCGTACATTACACACAAACATGTAATAAAGATGTCATGCATATAATCTGAAATCAATAATGAGACTTTCAATAAAGGTGTGCTTCAAAATGATGATAGTATGGAAGCGATCAGAAACCGAGAAATCCGCCAAAATACTTGATATGCCGGGCACCTATAGAATATTGATTATCTTCGAGGACTGTGTTTTGTAGACTATCTCATTATTTTTGGTTGTATTTAAGGTAAACATTTTATTTCTATTATTATTCAGTTCCCCCTGCCCTATCCTCCCATTTGACACATTCATTGTCAGTATATCATTTTTTATTGACGAAGTATGTTTAAACAATTGTGTGTACGTCACTCCAGTTCACATTCACTGTTACTCCTATTTTGTATTAATGTTAGATTCTTGATTGGTTTGCTGTGCTGTCAGATTTTATGTATATATAAAGGAATGTGTGAAATATAGTATGATTCTGTCTGGTTGGTCCATTGTCTTATGTTCTTTTATCTCCTGCTTGGTATGCGCATTTATCGACTAGGCACACCCAATTAGCGCTCGATAAAACAACCATATTTTGTGTCACAACAATACTATTATATTTAATCATACGTTGAGTAAATATATCAACATAGAAACGTGCAATATAAAAGCTATTATGCGCAGCGGCTATTAGGTCATCTATATACCCACTGAGATTGACAGAAATAGTCAGTTGCAGATTAGAGTGGGAATAACTGCCTTCATATTTATGGACGTATTCAGGAATGACCTCAAAGCATGTCTCACTCAAAAGAATTTCTCTGTTGTATATGAGGCATTCATTATTCATTCACACGCATCACAAAGTCACGATAAGATACGCGTTGTATGTAGACGTTTAAGTAATCAAAGAGGCCTGAAATCTCTGCATAATTCAATCGGTACATAGAGCAATTAGACGGTGTACAAATTGAATTTTCAAACTATATTAATCCCACCTTCACTTGTTTATCATCTACTGCTTCATTCTCAACAGCAATCCCATTTTATCAACTTTACTGCTTTAATCATATCTAACTGTCTATGTCAGTTTTCAATAAATAACTTACCAGTGATTAGCCATTTAACTTCATTTGATCACCTAAACTTAGTGAAACATGTAAATTGCAATCGGAATGTTTAACCATTTTCTTTTAGATTGAATGACTGTATACTAAATGGTATCATGTGTATCCACTAGGACGACATTTCGGAATGACTATCTCTAACGTGCATCTTTAGAGAAACATGAATTATCATTGCTTGTTACTACTGGATTACAATCTAACTCTGTTCTGTAATATTGTAATTTCAAACTGTCTATAAATCACCGTAAATTTATTATATTGAGTAATGCATGTCTACATTTCATAGAATGAGTGTATTTATATAATCAAAGTCAGAAATGATGTATGTAAGAGAATTATATTAGGAATGGACGTCTGTCAGCAAGCATAAAATTGAAATAGCCGGGCAAAGAAAAATTCTCTGTTAACGCATATTACAACATTCAAACAATTATATGATAGATGCGCACCTATTAAAATACGCTAGTATATATAAGAGACGGAGGGGGTATAAGTTACAACTGCATATCACGAATATCTATAAATTGTGCCAATCTATGGTCGGTGTGCACGACATCAACTACTGAAATGATTCCATTTCCTCAAATCACTGTTCGTTGCGATATTCATTAGCGATTGACTAATCATAAGGAACAGTTTGTTTCATTGTATTTCATAAACTATTTCTTTAATTAGGCAAATGTGATCATGATGTTCTAGTGGTAAATCCTACCAGCCTTCGAGGAATTAAATAATGAGCAAAATGAAGTTGTAAAGTCAACTAGATCAGTGAATGAATACGTGTAACAGTGTGATGTTGACTACTTTAGTGTGATGTGCAATGAAACACCATTTCTATTCAACTCATAAATAAAGTAGAAAAATAATTCATTCTACAACATTCATTCTCATTAAAATCAATATAAGTAAGAAACAAAAATGGAATAGCAATGAAAGTAGAGTTGTTTACAATAGAAATTGTAAGATAGTTTATCATTTGAAAGATTACATTATTTGTAGACAAGAATGTGATACAGGTAACATAGTTGACCTAAATTAAAAATAGACTGCAGCAAATGTAAATGGCATAATAAAACTAATAACCAGATAATAGTAATAACGATAATAATAACAATACTAAAAACAATAATTATAATAATATGCCGATTGTTATTTTAATAAGAAGATAGTAACAATAAGATTGTGACTTTAGCATAACTACTACTGATTTAGTTTTTCAGTGTAGGTAATTTATTACTTACAAAGTAAATGAATTTGTACTCACATCGTAATGGAATTCACTTTAGATCAATAGGTATTTCCATCACTGTTATTACTGACTATGATCTTCTAATGAATAGGTTTGTAGAAATTCCCTTGTCAAAAGTAAACGCCACTATCATGAATGTTCAGTAGATATTCTGGTTAGTGTCCATTATCATTGATTATTAGACATTTAGAGTCTTTATAAATGAATTAGACAACGACATACTTGAAGGAGTTAACTAAGTCCACCCATTAATCACATTTATCTCAGAAGAGTGCAATGATAGTGTTTCTTTCGTAGACATCATATTAACACGAATAGATGTTACATTAGAAAGAAGCGTATATAGAAAATCAGTAGGTTCATTTCTACAGTTCTGTGCCACTAAAATACAAAAGGGATTTCGTGGAAAATTCAACATATCTACTTGTGTATATTTTGGAGGTACCGTCGAAGAAGAATTAACTACCATTTGCAACATGCTCAGCATCAACGCGTACTCATAAATAAACACATGATGCAAGCAAGAGAAATATCATGAAACGCAACTGTCCCTACAATCCGAGTTTTCGCAAATCACAGTTGCTAGATGGAAGTACGGAGTAACGAATTTAGTTTTGCAAAGGACATTTACTAAAACCAAACTTCATGTCAATTTCCACAATTATCCTATTAAGAGAACAGGAAATAGAAACAAATTTGCTGAATTCGCCTTGTCCATGTGTGTGTATCATTTCAACTGCGTTTGAAGAGCCAATTACATTGGGCGTATGATTCGACAGGTCCGTCATTAACTCTCTGAGCATAACTCAGCATTCCTATGTAAAGGATAACTACTACAAGTAAAGAGTTCTATACTTGCACATTTAGTTGACACATAACATTAAGTAGATGAAAAATCACTCATAAAGTCACTAACAGAGTCTCATTTAATTTGCTGTATGGTTAACGCACACACCTACATATAGCAGGAGCCATCGGTACCCGTCTTTTCAAACTGGCCCTGTGTATGTATAACATATTTATATAATCTCTCTCTCTGTTATATCCATTAGAAAAGCCGATACTTAGATGGTCTACGAATGACTTATTATACCCACTCGTCTCATTTTCAATACTACTACTCTTCTTGTCACTAAGTTTCAATTCTGTTTAGGAATCCAAAATTTATTACCTGTCACGTTAGCATAACGATGAGGGTAACTTAATTTTAGGATTAGTTGTTTAGCTGGGAATAGATTGAACAGAAAACCATGTTTCACATTCTAACTACTTATAAAATATAGGTAGTACATTACATAAGGCTTTCTTTGACTGCTCTAAGTACAACATATTATTTAACGAATAACGATTTATATTATCAAACTGTAGAAAAGTAGATTCAGGATTTTTTCATGAACAAGTTACTAAAAATCCTTTTTTTGCTGAAAGAATGGTATTAGTACATCATGGTTAAAAATGTAACTGGTGTGAAAAATTCTCCAGAAGTACATGACGAAATAATCACTTTCTATTATTAAGAAATAATGCAAAAGGCAGATTCGTAAATACCACATCATGGAAATCCTTATCACCTTCATGCTAAACAGATGAATTTATTAACATTGGAAGCAGCTTGTTTGCCGCACTCCAGTATTTGCATAGTATGTGTATTTTGAAGCGTACACAATGACTGGAAATAGTTACAGCGTAGTTGATCACTACATCACTAAACAGCCTACTTTGACTCATGTATTTCACTTTTATGCCATATCTTTTAGTGGTAGGCACTGTTGACGATTCCCACAATAATGAAGGTTTCATAACCAATGTTAAGGCGTGAAAAAAAGAAAAGAGGGTGGCTTTTGATTGGTGGGACGGACGCCAATGAAAATGCGTGCCTGGTTGATAACGCGCCACTGACCTAAGCCCACTCACCCCCAGGCTGATAACAGAACAACCAGAATTGAGAACCGAGATCTGAAATCAAGATCTGAGGTCGTATTATATTCTAATCATGTCTTTATATATACATGAAATCAGACCACACGGTAAACCAATCATAAATCTAACATTGGTACAGAACAAAAGAAATAGTGGCAGTGAGTGTGGAGAACTTGTACACAACAAAGCAACCGTAGTGCATAGTAATAAACAATATACAGAGAGCAAATATACAAAACGAGAGAACCGAGCCAAGGGAACATAACAGTCATAGAAATGAAATGACTACACTGTCTACAGTTATAATAATTGAAATAGTGTTCTACAACACAGTTCCCGAAGATAGTCAATCTTCATTAGGTGCCTGGCATATCAACCAACCTATCCATATCAGTGCACACAACAGCAGGAAAAACGCAAACGTTAACTAAGTCTCATGAGATAAAGAGTGAAAGCATCTACCCTACTGTGACCAATTTAGTGTCATGTCGCTTAACGTCACCAACTACCGATCGTGGTTATAGTGTAAATTTTTACTAAATGAATCTGAAGTGTATAAACTCCTTATCCTACAATTTTCACACGTGTAAACACAGAAAAACCAGAAATATCTAGTAAATTGAAGTGTATATACACGTACACATACAATACCGATATTTATAAATACTTGTGATATCTTTATTGTATGTATATTTAATCATTAATACACCTATACTAATTTGCTACTTGTCATAAATAAATGACAAGTAATAACCCACATTCTAATAGATTTTGAAGTATCATAAGGAACTGAGTAATTATCAATGAACCACCAAATAGGGAAGATTTAGAAAAGCTAGATAATTTAACAAAAATGAAGATTTTTACCGATGATTAGCAAAGATGAGAGCCTGACATCCATGTTGAAGTACATGGGAATTAAAATTAATGCTACCACTCAATACACTACAATAAGATACCAATTCACAGTCAGTTACACAACACTTTTTAGAAATGTTGGAACCAGCAGATTTTTATCTGTCCATAAAGAATCTCTGACTAGTAAATAAGAGTAGAAAACGGAAATGCATACGATTTCGGAGTGAACCCTAACAAAATCCCCATCCCCAGAAAGGAAATACAGTGCATCTTAGGATCCAGGATGCTTCCAAAACCGCAATCAAAATAATATCCAGACGACAGCATAGACTTGCTCTAGGTTACTTCATTACAGACGATTATTCACACGATACCAGTGGCTGCATATATATAATTCGAAGAAGTCAAACAAACTACAGTGATAGAAATAAATTAGATGTAGCTTATAAGTGGGTTATTTTGATCGGATATCTGAAGACCAAAGTTGTTAAATTAGTTACAAAAGGTCCGATGGCACTAGCAACCAAACACTATTTTAACTACATATTTCCTTCATTACAGATAAAAGAACACGTAGAGAATAGATATAAGGACATTCGTAAATGTAAAGCAGTTAAACTAGACAAACGAATCTAGTATGACCAGATTTATAGGTAGGTCCATAACCGGCTTAGTATCACTAATTAGCACTTTATCCCAAATTTAAAAAGATTTCCAACACGTTGTTGTAACGAGCGTTAAGAGTGCCTTAAAGATTAGTAAAACAAGCACAAGTCACTGAGTGAAGGTTAGGAGCACTGACCACTCAGAATAAAATAAGTAGACCAGATTGTGAACTGTCGATTCTATGACTGAAGGCCAAATACACCACTGACTTACAGCCCTACATAATATACTAGCGGTAAAACTAAACTACGCCGACGAACCTGAGATGGCCAATGAGAACCAAGGTATTTGCTTCAAGGTAGCGCCCTCATTCAACTTCAAAATACTCACATTGAATCGGCTTATTGCAATTTTCAGTGAAGACGCTACTATTTCTAACCTACAAGCTCTCGGACTACTTCGTAGAGAGTTCATTTGTGATTGTGGCCTCAATATGACTCAAATACAATCCACTGGTAGGTTCTTGGAATTTACGACCAAACATATTATATTAGGAAAGGGACATTTCCAGTATGTCCCAAATCGAACTGCAAGGACCCTGATACCAATAATCCGAATGTATGTTCAACCAGGACCTATTGTTTATACTGACAACTGGAAAGCATATCGGCCTCTTCGTAGACTTGGATATGTTCACCATGTCGTAGTTCACCAAAGACATTTTGTGGACCCAAGTAGTGGTGTTCACACACAAAACATTGAAGGATACTGGTCACGTCTCAAGGTGTATCTCAGTTTTTACAAAGGTTCTAGAAACAACATGATTTGGAGCCATATGGATGAGTTCCTATATCGCTCATATTTTGAATTTAAAATCAATGAACCCCTCTCCAGACAGACAGTTGCAACGTAGAACTTGGTACATACGTACGTCAGTTCAAGTTGCCATGCCTCAATTAGCAGATAGAGATTAAATTGTCGAATTAAATCCCAGAGTGGAGAAGGTAGTAGCAGAGTTAGTATTCATGGAAGGGAATAGAAACCGAGAACACTTAAGAAAATATGATTCAGTAAAGAGAAAATTATGATAAGTTCAGAAACTTAGGATTTGGAGGAAGACAAGGAATGGATGCACCTGCGCCATTGCCAACGATTTTTAGCCATATCACCCAAAGTCTCTAACCATTTATTACGAGCGTCACGCGGACCCCAACTAGGTAGTCTGCACCTATTAACATGGCTCAGCCCAATTGTCAATGACTTCATGGACTGGTGCCATGTTTTGGTTTGGCCGCCCCTAGCTTTCTTCCAGCCTACTGCTACACCAGACAGCATTGCTCGTCGAGGTAGGCGGTGGTCAGGCATACGTAACACATGTCCTAACCACCTTAGCTGATGAAGATTTACTACTTCATCAATAGACTTACCGTATCTATCTAGTACTCTATTCCTAACCCACGTATTGCTTACTCGGTGGTCCCAGAAAACACGAGCAATGCTTCGAAGACATCTATGATCGAATACCAGGAGCCTACGAATATCCTCTATCCTTAATGGCCATGTTTCGCATCCATAAAGTAAGACTGACCGAACTACTGAGCAGTAAACGCGTCCTTTGGTCAGTAGTCGGATGTCTCGCCTATGCCACAGATGACGCAAATTCCAAAAAGCTAATCGGGCCTTATGTATACGCGCAGAGACTTCAGCAGACACCAGACCGTCAGGGCTGATGAGGCTGCCAAGATAGGTGAAGCGGTCAACACATTCAACTGCCTCACTCCCTATCACTAACTTCGGTGTCGAATCAAGCCAATCCTGAAGTAACATTTTGCATTTGGGTGGAGAGAATCGCATCCCAAACATCCTTACATTCTTGTTTAAGGCAGTCAAAAGATTCTGCATTTTATCAGCATCTTCGCCTAAGAGAACTATATCATCTGCATATTCTAAGTCAGCTAGTTTATCTCCTGGAAGGAGGTCAACCCCGCCGAAGTCAGACGATGAAAATGTCAACTCTAAAAGTATATCAATGATAAAATTAAGTAAAAATGGGGAAAGCGGACAACCTTGACGAACACCACTTGAGGTAATCAGTTCTGATGACAATCTGCCATAAGCTCTCACTCGACATGTGGTGTTCGAGTAGAGAGCTTGTATAAGGTTAATGTACTTCTCTGGTACGCCTTTCATTGACAAACATTGCCACATAACCTAACGATCGATAGAGTCAAATGCTGCCTTAAGGTCAAGGAATACAACTATTGTTGGGCATCTAAAAGTGTGTCTATGTTCTAGAACCTGCCGAAGTGTGAATAGGTGGTCTATGCAGCCACGTCCAGGTCTGAAACCACCTTGGTTCTCTCTAGTCTGCTCTTCACGAGCATTAGTTAGGCTTCGAAGTATGATTGAAGCTAATATTTTGGACACTATATTAGTTAAGCTGATTCCTCGGTAATTGTCACAGGAGGACTTCTGTCCTTTCTTATAGATTGGAACAATTAGTGTTTGAGACCAGTCAGGTGGGATTACGCCCAATTCCCAGATTCTAGCCAGGATTCCGGTTAATCTCGCTGTTAAAACCGGACCGCCATCCCTAAATATCTCAGGGGTCAACCCATCGGGTCCTGCTGCTCTCCCTCGCTTTAGGTTCCCTATAGCCTTCTCAACCTCACTAAGACTTGGGGGACCAATACTAATTTGCCATTCAGATTGCTTGGGAACGGCAGGCAACTAGGATGACGCCGAGGGCCAATTGAACTGTTCCGTAAAGTGTTCTGCCCATCGGTCCAACCTTCTGGATTGACAGTGAATAGTGCTCCCATCTTTTTCTGCGATAGTTTCACTTACAGTTGGATTTTTGATGCCCGTTTCCTTGATAAGTCTGAACAGTTGCCTACTGTTACCTATTGCCACTGCCTTTTCCATCTCTTTAGCTTTCGCCACCCACCACTGCTCACGATCATTCCGTAAGCTTTTAACCAGTTTGCGTTTAAGTTGCCTTCGCTCCTCATCGTATTCAGAACCAGGTGGGATGTGTTGCCGAGCATCTATCAGTTCAGTAGATGCAGCTGAAATCCACTGAGTTTTCCTAACTTTTTGGTTTAGTTTACTAGTAGATATCACTGCTGTTTCAACAGCTTTTTGGGTATCATTCCAAGCTGACTCGGGGTGGGTATCGTTTATACAGTTGACTAATTAGTTGTTTCTGAAATATATTCTTGACTTTTTCATCATTAAGTTGGACTCGTATGGGGATCTTTGCCGTGGGTCTTTTACGTCCAGTGAGACGCAGACTAATACGCGCTCGTATTAAAGCGTGGTCTGAGTCTAAACATGTGCTCCAAAATGAGCGGGAGTCTTCTATCGAGCCTCTCCAACGGTTGCTGATAGCAATGTGGTCCATTTGAGACCAACGTTGAGTTGAACGTGGAGGCCGCCATGTCAACTTATGTCTTTCTTTATGTTTAAAGATAGTGCTTGCGAGAAATAGACGATTATCTGAGCACAGTTGTAATAAACGGTCGCCATTATCTGTTCGTTGGGCATCGACACCATAGGATCCACCTAGGTGCCTTTCCAAAATTTTATAAATCGTGTAAAAACATCGTATCATATGTAAACGTTTTTTAAATTTTCGTTTTTCATAATAAATAATGATTCTATCTACCAATCGATTCTCATTGGCTAAAAGGTACCTCAAGGTCGTCGGTGTAGCTTAGTTTCACTATACTAGCATATTAATAATGACTCCTTTGACACATAATCCTCTAAAATAAAAGTGCTTCATATTACGTTATGTTTCTCAACTCATTTTACAGTATTCGGGAAACATGCAATGTTTCTCAACTCTAAATACGAATTACTAAGGTTTTGTTATCTGAAATACGTGAAATGCTATATGGAAACAAAACTAATACTTTCTAAAAAAAAAATCACAAAAATGATTGTAAGTAAATCAGTTTGTCATAATTTATTTTTATAGTGGCACTAATATTTTTACAAATTAGTAGATCTCCATAATATCACCGACTCTCCATTCATACAAGGCACTATTATATAAATCCATTAGAAAAAACGTCACAGTGGATCCTCATCTGAATCTATAGCTGCACGACAACGATCAAACTAAGAAAACGTCAAATTTCAAACTTAATGCTTTAGATATCCTACATACATTCACTGTAGTGGATTTCAGTGTACCAGAAGAAACTTGAAGAAGGATTTGTTTCAATTGTCCTTTACTTAGCTAAAATGAATCCCGTGTAAGAATAACACTGAAGATTATTAATACGTACACATAACCAAAGATTGGGATTACCTGATTATGCTTTGCATGACCAATAAGGAATTATATTGTTGGGACCTTCTGATTATGTGACTGACTTATTTTACACCGCTGGATCTGTAACTTCGTTAGAACCAATAACTATATATTTTGTAATTTCGCCTTTGTAAATAACAAGACTTATACACACACAACAATCACCAGTTATGATCAAGAAGTCTGGAACGAAGATGCGACAGTAGTTGAAACGAAGGAATCCAGCGTCACAAATTGTACAACCCGCTAATCATAATTTGAACACTGCAATCAATCCTAATAGTACAAATATCAATAAGGAATTATACAGTACAAACATAATAGTGTTAGGAGTAACAATGGCCTCTACAATATTTTACTTCGAAAACATCATGCAATGAAGGCAAAACAACTTTTAAAAGTATTTAACAACGAATATGTTATGTGCAAAATAATATATATGTAGCACCCCGAAACTCTCTGGTACGGTCGAGAGTGGAAAAAGTTGCCTTCTTCTCGTGAAACACCTTTAAATGGCTGTGCGTTTATAGCTTCTGTCATGGAAGTCCGAATCACTGCTTTCGTATGGTAGGTGTTGTTTACAATGGGAAAACGAGAGCCAACAACTGATGCTCCAACCGGGATGGTGAATAACGTAATTCTACCAAGGAAAGTTGGAAAACACTGATTCTAAATTAACTATACACATCAGTTTAGGAATCTTAAGGAATAATCCAACTTGGATTACTGGCTAACATGGGACTTAATTTCCTTACGTTATTCCACTACCTTGTGGACTAAAGCTCTAAGTGAGAGGTTCGGGTAGTGGCTTTTAAGAAAACTGTTGTATTTGAGGCACAGATGATCGATGTTATTGATTCTATTATCTGCCGCTCTATTGTCTACAGCTGACACCCAGCCTTGTCTTAATCTATTGTACAGGCACAAAGATCCGACTGATTATCATGAAGCCAGCTAGTTACTCACACGTATATATTGTAACCAATAATATACAAGATATATATACATAAAAGACCCAGTCACTATCGTAAGTCTGTCACACAATATTGGTTAATCACATGTTTCCTTTCAGACATGTCACCTCCCATCTTTAGTATACAACTTGGCTTTTGGGTTAATTCGCAATAGTTCTCTCTGTCTACGCAGCCTAAGCGGTCTACACTTCATTTCATTCTGACCTTCATTTCTTTTCATATGTTTAGGCATAGGCGGCGACGTAAGTAGTGGTATATCAAATGGGTAATATACATGTAGCGGTAAATAATCCCCATAATATATAGCTGCATAGGTCCTCGACATTGATGCTGACCATGTTTGTTTTAGCGGACATTACTAGTTGAAGGCTCTCGGTCACGCATCATCGCCAGATCACGTCACGCCGTACCGTGGAAAGCAACTCTCCCTAGTTTGCCAGCATAGACGTTGCTATTCCATTTTCGACCAATTCACGACCAAATATAAGTTCTTTTCTACCCTTCGTGCCTTCTGATTTATTCTCATTCGTAAGAGTGGGTTCAATCGTTAGAAGTTGCCTTGGTAAAACCGCAAGCGTAACTTGGTCATATATCGGATTCACTTCAAACAATTGCCATGGGAATTCTATTTTGCGAGGGTGGACCATTATTATTTCTTCTATGTCAAGTAGATGAATATGTCATACTATCCTCATGTCACGCACCCTTACTTCATATACTACCTGGCCTGTCTTAGCAAAAATTGTCTCTGTAAACACGTGCCTGAACATAGTCACCGACGTTAAAAATACACGAGTTCTTTTATAACCATTTCCACCAACACTGATAGCCTTACCTCCCACGGATAACAACGGTCATTTAAAAAATATCTACAAATGTCACGGCTTGGCAATTTGAGTGAGATTGATAGGGTGATATTCGAGGATCTTCTACATAGTAGTATACAGCATTGAGAGGTACAAACAAATATATCTTCCGAAAAAGACACAAATAGCCATATATATAAATATGTGTACATATATATACATATATATAGGATTTTACTTGCCAGTCACAATCCAACTTCAACAATACTGATGAAACAACCATCTAAGAAATTAAGTGAGTCCTTATCACTGCTTATTGATACTGTTAGAACGGAGAATTCTAGTTGAAAGAAATATTGATTTATGCTGTGTAGTGACATGCATTATATGCAAACCACTGCTCACAATTCACAAACAACTTGGTATTGTCACTCATTACCTATCGAGGTGTCATCTTAATTTGCAAACCCTGGAACTAACACACCCTGTGGAATAGAACCTGCGACCAACAGTAATATTCTAATTACGGTTCAAAATAGTTCATGTCAGGCCCTTCTTCTTTCCTGTAGATGATCAGCTTACTCATTTCACGTTCACTACCACTGTATACCTTTACATTTGTAACTATTGCCGTATTCTGAAATGATTGATTTCCATGAAACAATGTTTCAATGATTTTATTATCGGAATCATTGTATTCTGTCATGCTATTAGATGACCTAGATACAATTTTTTGGAATCAAATAATGTATTCCAAATTAGTTGGATCGTATAACCTGTATGATTTGATCCTATTTGTCCATCTTAACACAACATTAGCGTCACACTTACTTCAGACTTTTCGATTTTACATTAATACTATAAGCTTTCAAGATCATTTCAGAGAGTAAATTTGTATGCAAGCGATTTGGGT
>JALJAT010000164.1:0-11840 GCA_034768735.1 Schistosoma mekongi | reverse complement strand
TCTAGAGGATTGACTGGGAAATTGATGTAGACCTTCCAGTAGTCCATGGTCATCTCCATTACATATGGTCCCGAAGAAAGATAGTAATGACTGGCGTCCCACCGGTGATTACCGACGTCTTAACGCCCAAACTACGCTTGATCGTTACCCTTTACCGCATATCCACGATTTAACAGCCACTCTGAAGGGAATGACAATATTTTCAAAACTCGACTTGGTAAAGGCGTACAACCAAATACCGATGTCTGAAAATGATATCCCGAAAACCGCTATCGTAACTCCATTTGGCCTTTACGAATTCCTCCGAATGCCTTTTGGGTTGAGGAACGCAGCACAAACATTCCAACGCTTCATTGATGACGTGTTCCGCGGGCTTGACTATGTCCATGCATACGTCGACGACTGCTTGATAGCAAGTCCAGACGAGGTAACACATATGAAACACTTGGACACAGTCTTTAGTAGACTGCAACAATATGGAGTAACCATAAACATACAGAAGTGCCAAATCGGAACAAGCTCATTGGACTTCCTGGGGCATACTATTGACGCTAATGGCATACAACCTCAAAAACACAAGGTGGCGGTTATTCTGGAGTACCCGGAACCAACCACCATCAAGCAGTTGAGAGCTTTCAATGGGTTGGTAAGTTTCTACAGACGGTTTATACCAAACTGTGCATCTATCATAAAACCACTAACGGATCAGCTTCGTGGAAATAAAAAAGTGGTCACAATGGATGCAGACTCAAAGAAAGCCTTTACTGCGACTAAAGAAGCAATAGCCAATGTGACTATGCTGGCACGTCACAATGCCGAAGCCCCTGTCAGCATCGCGGTTGATGCATCTGACTCAGCGATTGGCGCAGTTCTGCAACAATGGACTGACAAAACTTGGCAACCTTTAGCATTCTTCTCAAGACGACTAAACGATACCGAATCAAGATACAGCACTTTTGGTCGTGAACTGCTAGCCATGTACTGTGCCGTACGACATTTTCAACATTCCATCGAAGGCCGGGAATTTACAATATTCACCGACCATAAACCACTGACGTTCTCTATGAAGTCATCTTCAGATAAGTACTCTCTTAGAGAGTCGCGTCATCTAGACTACATTTCCCAGTTCTCTACTGATATACGACATATATCTGGAGCTAACAATGTAGTTGCCGACGCCTTATCACGAATACATGCCTTGAATCGTATCCAAGGCATCGACCTTGTTCAATTAGCTCGACTTCAAAATGAAGACAATGATCTTCATCACGAGTTATCCACAACAACGCTTAAACTCCAAACAAAGACGATTGGAAAAGGTAAGAACACTTTAATTTGTGATTATTCCACAGGTACAGCCCGTCCAATCGTTCCCAAGAGTTATCGACGAATCATCTTCGACACATTGCACAACCTCTCTCATCCTGGAGTTCGGGCTACGTCTAAACTAATTTCTCAGAGATTCTGCTGGCCAAGGATGAATAAAGACATCAAAGAATGGGCACGCTCCTGTGTGGCATGCCAAAAGAGCAAAGTAATTCAGCACAATAAATGTCCTCTTGGCACTTTTCCAACTCCCGACGCTCGATTCAACCACGTCCACCTTGATTTGGTAGGACCCTTACCTGAATCAAATGGATTTTCTTATCTTTTGACATGCGTGGACCGTTTCACACGCTGGCCAGAAGCGATTCCCTTAAAAGACATCACTACTGAAACGATTGCTCGCGCTTTCGTCGAACGATGGATAGCGAACTTTGGTTGTCCATCTACAATAACGACAGACCGTGGACGTCAGTTTGAATCTGGATTGTTCCACTCTCTGACGAAACTTCTTGGAGCGACGCGCTTCCGAACAACAGCCTACCATCTACAATCTAACGGTTTGGTAGAAAGATTTCATCGACAGTTGAAAGCATCACTTTCAGCTACAAACATGCCGCAGTGGACAGAGGCTTTGCCACTAGTCTTACTCGGTATCCGAAGCATGGTAAAAGAAGATGTCGGGTGCAGCGTGTCTGAACTAGTTTACGGAACGACTCTTCGATTACCAGGTGAGTTTGTGGAAACCGCTTCCACCTCGACAAACTTGGATATAAATTCTTACGTGAACCGGCTTACAAATGCTATGCGTTCAGTTAAGCCAGTTCAAACTCGACGACAATCGACCGACACTTTCATCCAACCCGCCTTAAAATATAGTACACACGTTTTTGTACGTCGTGACGCTCTACGCCGACCTCTTGATGCGACTTACGAAGGACCATACAAGGTTTTGAAACGTGAAATAAAGTACTATACGATCGATAAGAATGGACACGAGGAGAACGTCAGCATTGACCGCCTCAAGGCAGCTTATCTAGAAGGTAAACCCTTCGACGTCCAACTCGCCACAACACCGCCGAAACTCGACATGAGCAAAGTCGCCATGCCTCAAGCAACAACCAACGAGCAAGTGGAAATTCAGAAGAGCTCCATAACGCCGAGAGCTACACGTTCTGGCAGAAATGTACGATTTCCAGAACACTTAAATGAATATTACGTCTATTAATTTCTTTTTCTAATTTTCCACTGTGTGTATTGTGAATATCTATATGTACAAAATAAAAAAAATTGAATAAAAATATTTTGTTTTTACTTTATGGTATGCATTTTTGTTTACACATTTTCGTATGTTTGAAAAAAATATATCAAAAAAAACTTTTTTTATTTATTCATGTTAGCGTTGCCTACATTTTATGCGTTTTTGTAGCTGTATTTAGCCGCTAAATTGCTTTTAAATATATATACATATATATATTAATGAAATGCACATATATTTAAATTTTTTTTCTTCTTTTGGTTTTCCAGGACGCCTGGAAACGACCAGAAGAAAATGGAAGAGAACGATAACATTTTGTACGTTTTTTTTTATGTAACGACACTTTAGCATAGGCACTGACGGCCAGAAGCTGCACAACATCCAAGCTATCAAAGGAACGTTTACCAATGCTTAACGCATTGGGTTTTATCCTTTGGCTGGTACGTCATAGGGTCCTCACGAACCCATTAGGGGGGGAGTGAGCTGTAGCGGTAAATAATCCCCAAAATAAATAGTTACATAGGTTTCGACATTGATGCTGACCATGTTTGTTTTAGCTGACACTACTAAGTTGAAGGCGCTCGGTCACGCATCACGACCAGATCTCGTCACGCCGTACCGAAACAAGCAACCCTCTCTAGTTTGCCAGCCTAGACGTTGCTAATCCATTGCCGCTCCATTCACGATCAAATATAACTTCTCTTCTATCCTTCATTGCCTTCTGATTTCTTCTCATTCGTAAGAGTGGGTTCAATCGTTAGAAGTTGCTCTGGTAATAATCCAAACGTAACTTGGTCATATACCGGGTGTATCTTCAAACGTTATTCTGTTGATCGTCTTAGTTATAAAGTATATACAGACGGGAGGGCCACTTAAGATCATTGATCCTGGCACCTTCATCAGCAGATATGTCGGCATTAAGATAATGGATTGGTGCATTTCTCTAATTTACACAGTTATTAGCTGCACTCTTTGATTTGGTTTCTAATAAAGAGATTGTAAGATTGCAAGGACGTGAAGGAATATTAAGAAACATTCCGAAAATTTTTAAATAATGAAACATTTATCAGATTATTTTTACAAACAGAGTCGCCTGTTTTAACTACGAGGGCATCTTAATTAGGAATAGTTTCTGTCTTACAGTTAAGTGCTTGTGATTTTCATCTAAACATGATTGAGTAAAAGTATTTAAGGATGTTCACAAATTCAAGAGTCTTTACTAATTATTCAAACGTTAAAAATACTACATAATAACTTACTTATTCAAGGTTTTCTATTGTGTCTGATCACTACAGACTGTGGCAGACCACTACCGAACAAGGGGGGTCAGCCAGTTTTGAAATGACATTTCCAACTAGGGCGATGGTTCTGACATCTAGGACATAAGATGTGCATCTAGAAATAAACAACACCTATTGACAAAGTATGATGGCTTACCAAATTTAACTTTACATCTGAGGCAAGAGTTTACGAAAGGGAAACCTTTATGGTTAACTTGTCTGAATGGTGGGCATGTAGGCATGAAGCACACAGCCTTGATAGACACAGATAATGAGAATCGAGTCAGAGTACATTTTGTCACTAAAAGTTGTTGTATTAAAAGAACTAAATGTTTCTGTAATCTGAATTAGTGTCACTCATTGAAAAAAATAGTTATTCAGGGAAAATCTAAATCAAATAAACTTTGTTAATACACAGTTCGTCATGACGGAAATGTTGAACTTAGTTCGTCTGTTCTATGTGAAGTTGAAGAATGGCCTATACTTCCCTAGAAGTGCAACTAAGTTAGGACATAGACTGTTTAAGGATGAGGTAATGAAATAGAGCTGCCATTGTTTGAGAAGCACAAATTTCATCCAGATTGTTTTAATAAGAGTGATGCAGTTAATTTACGAAGTAGTGCTTTGTTAAGATTGTATCAAGAAAGTCATTCACTTGATATGTTCAATTTTATTCTAGCCGCTGTGTATGGTGGTTAAATCCTTGTGAGTTATTATTGCATTATGAATGTCGTTTACCGACGCTGAGAGTAAGTTGCTTAGAGACGACTAATTACTTATGAGAACTGCTCGTAAGCTCATGGATATGGTGATGTAGAAGAATACAAGAACGATAAAAAAGTAGTGAAACAGTTAGTTTTTAATCATGACCTTCCTTTTCTGATTTTCGCCATTACAACATACATGGGTTGTAGTGTTTAGAGTTTAGAAACCTAATGAGCCATTATTGGTTTGGAAATTCGATCAGTGCATGCAGCTATGCAGTAACACTCCGATTATCTAAATTATCATATATAAATAAAGGATAGAATAATTATTTACAAACACAATTATATCAGCAGTTCCAGATGATCTGTATACCCTACTCAAGGAAGAACAGAAAAGCGGAAATCACTTACACATTTCAATTCGTACGCAGCTTAACATTTTCATCGGTACATATTTTGGATGACAAGAAGTGGAAATGGGGAGTAATTCAGATAGAAAACTTATTGTAACATTAGTGTAAGATGATTAGTTGTTGACGGATACTTATATCATTCAGATCATGCCTGTAAACTGGCATGCTCTCATGTACAAATTGTTACTTGAGAATAAATTATTATTATTATTTGTAGATAATTGATAACGGGACCAATTTCATTGACAGAGATCTTATAAACTGGCTAAGTGATATTGACTTTCGTCACTTTTTCACAACATCACATCATCTTCAATGGACGATTACACTGATAACTTCTTATATTAACGTGATAATAGCTAACAATGTAAAACATAGTGTATCTATTTCCAACTTATCTGGCGAACAGTACTGTAGCGTCATAGAATTCCTACAGGAAATGGGAAACAACATTGTGTAGTTAGAATAAACTTGTTTATTCCTGTTGATTTATTACAGACTGAAGGTGGTCAGTCTCTGTTGCTATTTGTGCATCCTGAGCGGATTTCCTCGATATAGCGAATTATTCACAAGTATTATTTAATTTGGATCGTGGTTGGTAAGTGGAATCCACGAGGCACGTTTCGTCCTACTTGGGACTTGTTGTCTGGATGTACCCACTTCCCAATGTTGATGCTCACACTGGGGTTCGAATTCACTTAATTTTAAAATTAAAAAAATGTGAAAAAAATCGTCTGAATGACATTTTAAAAGTATGTTCATACTACCTGGACTTGTGTTTAGGGATAAAGACATACGTTTGATCGTCTGCATTTTCCCTCCCTTCCCCACATTTTACTAAACTTCATTGATATATGTATAATATTTCAACTGGCAAATCATTCAGTCTAGTGAACTGATTAGTTCTTTGATTCAATTTCAAGGAGGGGATTCACTGAGTAGGGTGTGTGGTGTACTACTATGAACGAAATTGCTGTATAATACTCTCTGACTTCAAATGACACCTCGAATTCATCATATACTTCATACTCTATTTCATGATTTTCTATTGATGGCTATACACAGATGGAGAACGTTCAAAAGTGTCTTGATCTATCTGAAACCTATGGTATACAACGTGAATGTCTATTTGAAACTGTTGATTTATTTGAAGCAAGAAATATAGCACCAGTATTGGCTACTTTATTCCAATTAGGTACAGAAATGAGTATTCTGTTGTTTTAATTCGTGTATTATAATAAAGTAACAGATCGAAACTATAGTGATGAAAGAATCGACTGACCGATTAGCCTGTTGCAAGCATTGGATTACTATTCATCAGTCTAAATGAACAACTAAATGTACATAGTGAACGCGTATTCGAATACTGAAAAAATTGTGAAGATAATTAAAAGCTGGCATTAATTGTAGCATTTACACTATTCACTACATGTGAAATGTGACATCGTATTTGAGACTGTTTGGCCTGGATGTAACTGTTTGTCGTTTCATCAGATTGGACTAACAGTTACAAGTAGTGCCAAGTAAGTGGGTATTTTTGGCAGAAACTCCTCCTGGAGCCCCACAGGTTTTCTTCTGGTCCCATGTCCCGTCATAGAGAGAGGGTTGGGCATGGGCTTAGCAACCCTATCGTGTTAAACAACATCCTTGCTAAAAAAACGCTAACCAGTAAAAACCTTTATAACCTTTTTTACTCCGCCTTGGGATTCGGAATGTTTGTTATGTCGCGTCGTGGTGAAAGCTGGGTTTCTTCGGAAGCCACAAGGCCGATGTCTCTTCTGACAACCAGAGCAACAATTAATATAGGTACATGGAATGTCTGCACGATGTTAGAAACAGGGAGAACCATGCAAATAGCTGAAGAAATAAGAAGAAACAACCTAAAGATACTTGGAATAAGCGAAACGCATTGATTGCAAGCTGGACAGCAACGGTTATCCTCGGGAAATGTGCTTTTATACTCCGGCCACGAAGAAGAAAACGCCCCACACATACAAGGAGTAGCATTAGTGTTGTCCCAAGAAGCATGAGAGGCTCTTTTAGGATGGGAGCCTCATGGACCTACGATCATCACAGCATCCTTCAAGACTAAGAAGGAAGGGATTACAATGAATGTCATCCAGTTCTACGCACCCACCAATGACAGCCACGAAAACGACAAAGACCAGTTCTTTGCGGGGCTGCAGTCAATCATCGAGAATTTTTCGGCCAAAGACCTTACCATTCTGGTGGGGGGGACTTCAACGCCAAGGTTGGAGTGGATAACACCAGGTATGAAGACATCATGGGACAACATGGACTGGGAGAAAGGAATGATAACGGTGAGAGGTTTGTGAACTTATGTGCCTTCAACAAAATGATTATAGGTGGCACCATTTTCTCCCACAAACGTATACACAAAACTACATGGGTTTCACCGGACCACATTACGGAGAACCAAATCGACCACATCTGCATCAATAAGAAGTTTAGAAGGACCATAGAAGACATAAGAGCAAGGAGAGGAGCTGACATAGCTTCTGATCACCATCTGGTGGTGGCTAAAATGAAATTGAAGCTGAGGAAGCACTGGACAACTGGAGCAACAGTATTACATAGGTTTAACACAGCCCTTCTCCAGGATACTAACAAACGCAACGAATTCAAAATAACTCTCAACAATAAGTTCCAGGCATTTCATGATCTACTAGAAAAAGGTGGAACTAATATGGAAGACAACTGGAAAGAAATAAAGGAAACAATAACTTTAACATGTCAAGAGGTTTTGGGTCCCAAGAAACAACACCAAAAAGAGTGGACTTCTGTTAGTACTCTGGACAAGATCCAAGAAAGAAGGAACAGAAAGACAGCGATCAATAACAGTCGGACAAGAGCAGAGAAAGCTAAGGCACAGGCCGAATACACCGAGGTCAACAAGCAAGTGAAGAGGAGCATCAGGTCAGATAAACGGAAATTTGTTGAGGATCTAGTAATGACAGCAGAAAAAGCTGCCAAAGAAGGAAACATGAGGCTGCTATACGATACAACGAAGAAACTAGCCGGGAAATTCAATAAGCCAGAACGGCCAATAAAGAACAAGGCTGGCAAACCAGTCACTGAAGTGCATGAACAACGAAACAGGTGGGTAAAACACTTGGAAGAACTCTTGAATAGTCAACGGCCACTAAACCCACCAGTCATCGAAGCAGCAGACAAGGATCTCCCTATAAGCACAGACCCACCAACAGTCGAAGAAATCAAAATGGCCATCAGACAGATCAAGAGTGGCAAGTCAGCAGGGCCAGTCAACATACCAGCGTAGGCACTGAAGACAGATATAAAAGCAACTTTAAAGATGCTCCACATTCACTTCAGGAACTGTTCCTTATGAGTAGTCAATCGCTAATGAATATCGCAACGAACAGTGATTTGAGGAAATGGAATCATTTCAGTAGTTGATGTCGTGCACACCGACCATAGATTGGCACAATTTATAGATATTCGTGATATGCAGTTGTAACTTATACCCCCTCCGTCTCTTATATATACTAGCGTATTTTAATAGGTGCGCATCTATCATATAATTGTTTGAATGTTGTAATATGCGTTAACAGAGAATTTTTCTTTGCCCGGCTATTTCAATTTTATGCTTGCTGACAGACGTCCATTCCTAATATAATTCTCTTACATACATCATTTCTGACTTTGATTATATAAATACACTCATTCTATGAAATGTAGACATGCATTACTCAATATAATAAATTTACGGTGATTTATAGACAGTTTGAAATTACAATATTACAGAACAGAGTTAGATTGTAATCCAGTAGTAACAAGCAATGATAATTCATGTTTCTCTAAAGATGCACGTTAGAGATAGTCATTCCGAAATGTCGTCCTAGTGGATACACATGATACCATTTAGTATACAGTCATTCAATCTAAAAGAAAATGGTTAAACATTCCGATTGCAATTTACATGTTTCACTAAGTTTAGGTGATCAAATGAAGTTAAATGGCTAATCACTGGTAAGTTATTTATTGAAAACTGACATAGACAGTTAGATATGATTAAAGCAGTAAAGTTGATAAAATGGGATTGCTGTTGAGAATGAAGCAGTAGATGATAAACAAGTGAAGGTGGGATTAATATAGTTTGAAAATTCAATTTGTACACCGTCTAATTGCTCTATGTACCGATTGAATTATGCAGAGATTTCAGGCCTCTTTGATTACTTAAACGTCTACATACAACGCGTATCTTATCGTGACTTTGTGATGCGTGTGAATGAATAATGAATGCCTCATATACAACAGAGAAATTCTTTTGAGTGAGACATGCTTTGAGGTCATTCCTGAATACGTCCATAAATATGAAGGCAGTTATTCCCACTCTAATCTGCAACTGACTATTTCTGTCAATCTCAGTGGGTATATAGATGACCTAATAGCCGCTGCGCATAATAGCTTTTATATTGCACGTTTCTATGTTGATATATTTACTCAACGTATGATTAAATATAATAGTATTGTTGTGACGCAAAATATGGTTGTTTTATCGAGCGCTAATTGGGTGTGCCTAGTCGATAAATGCGCATACCAAGCAGGAGATAAAAGAACATAAGACAATGGACCAACCAGACAGAATCATACTATATTTCACACATTCCTTTATATATACATAAAATCTGACAGCACAGCAAACCAATCAAGAATCTAACATTAATACAAAATAGGAGTAACAGTGAATGTGAACTGGAGTGACGTACACACAATTGTTTAAACATACTTCGTCAATAAAAAATGATATACTGACAATGAATGTGTCAAATGGGAGGATAGGGCAGGGGGAACTGAATAATAATAGAAATAAAATGTTTACCTTAAATACAACCAAAAATAATGAGATAGTCTACAAAACACAGTCCTCGAAGATAATCAATATTCTATAGGTGCCCGGCATATCAAGTATTTTGGCGGATTTCTCGGTTTCTGATCGCTTCCATACTATCATCATTTTGAAGCACACCTTTATTGAAAGTCTCATTATTGATTTCAGATTATATGCATGACATCTTTATTACATGTTTGTGTGTAATGTACGAGGATGTAAGAGAAATTAAGTGCGCACTGAGTAAGTAAAAAATGGACTAAACATAGATTTATGTCCTCATTCACAAAGTCAGCACCCAAATCGCTTGCATACAAATTTACTCTCTGAAATGATCTTGAAAGCTTATAGTATTAATGTAAAATCGAAAAGTCTGAAGTAA
This sequence comes from Schistosoma mekongi, assembly GCA_034768735.1. Taxonomy (NCBI): domain Eukaryota; kingdom Metazoa; phylum Platyhelminthes; class Trematoda; order Strigeidida; family Schistosomatidae; genus Schistosoma; species Schistosoma mekongi. The sequence continues at coordinate 1,604 of JALJAT010000164.1, read as the reverse complement.
GTGTGACGCTAATGTTGTGTTAAGATGGACAAATAGGATCAAATCATACAGGTTATACGATCCAACTAATTTGGAATACATTATTTGATTCCAAAAAATTGTATCTAGGTCATCTAATAGCATGACAGAATACAATGATTCCGATAATAAAATCATTGAAACATTGTTTCATGGAAATCAATCATTTCAGAATACGGCAATAGTTACAAATGTAAAGGTATACAGTGGTAGTGAACGTGAAATGAGTAAGCTGATCATCTACAGGAAAGAAGAAGGGCCTGACATGAACTATTTTGAACCGTAATTAGAATATTACTGTTGGTCGCAGGTTCTATTCCACAGGGTGTGTTAGTTCCAGGGTTTGCAAATTAAGATGACACCTCGATAGGTAATGAGTGACAATACCAAGTTGTTTGTGAATTGTGAGCAGTGGTTTGCATATAATGCATGTCACTACACAGCATAAATCAATATTTCTTTCAACTAGAATTCTCCGTTCTAACAGTATCAATAAGCAGTGATAAGGACTCACTTAATTTCTTAGATGGTTGTTTCATCAGTATTGTTGAAGTTGGATTGTGACTGGCAAGTAAAATCCTATATATATGTATATATATGTACACATATTTATATATATGGCTATTTGTGTCTTTTTCGGAAGATATATTTGTTTGTACCTCTCAATGCTGTATACTACTATGTAGAAGATCCTCGAATATCACCCTATCAATCTCACTCAAATTGCCAAGCCGTGACATTTGTAGATATTTTTTAAATGACCGTTGTTATCCGTGGGAGGTAAGGCTATCAGTGTTGGTGGAAATGGTTATAAAAGAACTCGTGTATTTTTAACGTCGGTGACTATGTTCAGGCACGTGTTTACAGAGACAATTTTTGCTAAGACAGGCCAGGTAGTATATGAAGTAAGGGTGCGTGACATGAGGATAGTATGACATATTCATCTACTTGACATAGAAGAAATAATAATGGTCCACCCTCGCAAAATAGAATTCCCATGGCAATTGTTTGAAGTGAATCCGATATATGACCAAGTTACGCTTGCGGTTTTACCAAGGCAACTTCTAACGATTGAACCCACTCTTACGAATGAGAATAAATCAGAAGGCACGAAGGGTAGAAAAGAACTTATATTTGGTCGTGAATTGGTCGAAAATGGAATAGCAACGTCTATGCTGGCAAACTAGGGAGAGTTGCTTTCCACGGTACGGCGTGACGTGATCTGGCGATGATGCGTGACCGAGAGCCTTCAACTAGTAATGTCCGCTAAAACAAACATGGTCAGCATCAATGTCGAGGACCTATGCAGCTATATATTATGGGGATTATTTACCGCTACATGTATATTACCCATTTGATATACCACTACTTACGTCGCCGCCTATGCCTAAACATATGAAAAGAAATGAAGGTCAGAATGAAATGAAGTGTAGACCGCTTAGGCTGCGTAGACAGAGAGAACTATTGCGAATTAACCCAAAAGCCAAGTTGTATACTAAAGATGGGAGGTGACATGTCTGAAAGGAAACATGTGATTAACCAATATTGTGTGACAGACTTACGATAGTGACTGGGTCTTTTATGTT
>JALJAT010000163.1:10000-36798 GCA_034768735.1 Schistosoma mekongi | reverse complement strand
TATCACCAAACAAAAAAAAATATTATCCTAAAATAACTCATACTGACTACAACTACTCAATTGAACACAGGCTTTCCTAAAATATAAAACCCATAAAAGGAAACCCAGATAACCTAATAAAAGAATAAACATATAAATTAATCTATATAGTGTACCATATATTTTAGTATCAATTGATTCTTTTTTTGACCACCAAATCTAGAAATATATAATCACCAACAAAAGTAAATAAAAGACACTATCCTATAGCATTGTACCACTAACTGAACAAACGCCAAAATATAATCGCCAACAGAAAAATTAAAAAAACTCAAGAAATTTTTATAGTAGACAAAGCAGATCAAACGCTTTACATCAACATTAAAACAAAGCACTTACTGAAGAAACTATTATAGTTTTAACACTCTACCAAAACGGCAAAAAAACATATTAAACGCTCCCACCATAATCTACCCCAATAACATAATAATAATAACCCCAATCATCCATACACCAGAAGCAACTAAAGTTGAAAGAAGAACTAATGAACTAACGGTGTAGGAGCACGCATAGCTTCCCAATAATCAAGAAACAAAAGGAAAAGAAGCACATCGTAGAAACAACCAAAACACTATAAAACCAAATAATACGAAGTAGCAATATCCACCAAATTTTAAAACAAAGCAACTAAAAAAACAAAATACACACCAAAAACGAGAAGTAACTAAGTTATAAAACCAGCACGTAACGCTCAGTAGTATCATAAAAACATTATAAGAATCTAAACTAACCAAACCAAGATACTCCCAAAATACTAATCTAACCAAAAAAAACACTTGTTCAACCAAAATAAGCAGAACCAAAGGAAAAACAAAAATCATCTATAAAAGAAAGCAATCACGCAAAATTTCCATCGAAAATAATGATATCTATAAACAAAGCTCTATAACTACAAACAATCAACTTATTGATTCATACTCGCGCGTACGCCTATTCGAATTAAGTGCTTAATATGATCTATCTTGCTATTGACGACACCATTGGTTAGTCATGCTGGAAGGTGGTCACGAGAACAGAGAAGTGGATTACTTCAGCATCTGCAGTATAACTTGTTCCATAGGAGGAGATGAACTGATAGACGCAATATGAAGTGACAGGCTTGGGTAATTTGTCCTCCATTCTCGGTGTCAGAGATACTTTCTGACATTCTACGTTATTTACGTGTTAAGGATATTAAGGGAGCATCACATAGTTTACAGTGACGTTTGTAACAGCGGAGATGCTTGCAACTACCAAATGAGGCGTGCACCTATTCTAACTAAAATAATTGCATCGTCATCATCATCAAGATAATTGGAAACCAAGTTTAGTTCACATGGAAACAGTATATTGTAATCGAAGACATTAACTAATATATTATATACTTGTTAACTATATAAATTTTCTTGGTACTTGAAGTGCATTAATAAGTAAGACAATTTCAAATCAATGCAAATGTTGAGATGATTTGTGTGGAAATAATACTCTTTCCTAGTTGCATATTTGTTTATGTAGCACTGTAGTGCATCTACATTCAACTACCATGCAATAACCTATTCCTATTACTAAACACTGCATGAATGTCAGGAATAGACAATCTTTATAAATATATCGTAAACAATGAATAGAAGTGAAGCGAACAATAAAACTCACCCGGTTCTGCATTATCCACTCCACGTTGTGTTCTTTTTGAGTATAGTTGACCACATGGTGAACGTAGTATAAATCTAAAATTGTCAAATAATGCATATTAGTTTGTACAGAAGTGGGTCATAAAAAAGAAATGTAAGACTGGAGCAAATTTATAGCACAAATCCACCTTGAGTTTCTGGTAAAGTTTAATAATATCTAAGGAGTCACTAAAATGATGAGGCTATTAAAGGTAACGAGGCATTGGTGAAGCGATGTAAATAGACAGAATTATTGTGGGAAGATTTACAGACAAATCTACTTACTTCATGTATGAAAATGTCTGGCAAATGTGTGATGAGTTAGGCTTTGCACTAACTTTACCGGAATTCGATACTTAACAAGCACAACATGCTCCAGTGTTTAGAAACCTCTCATTAATGCTGCATAGTTTATATTGTGGTCTAGATACTATTGACATTGATCAAGTACTATTTAAATTTTAATATTAATCGATATCAAAATATCTGGTATGTGGGGTCAATCATCAACACTCATGTTAATAATAAAATTGATGCGAGTTAATCAACAGACATGCACTCAAAATTCGATTATTAAAGTAAGAGAGGGTGTGACAAGTATTCATTGTCTTAGCGCATCACACCATTTTACACTTTCTGTGTTTGTTGATCTACTTGTCTATTTATTTGCCGTTGTGAAATTTTTGATGTTTTCGTGTGCGTGTGTGTGTGTGTGTGGGTTGTAATGAAGAAGTGGTTGTTAGTGTGTGAATGCATCGATGCAGCGACGCTTGCCATCTACCGGTTTTATTACCTGCCTTGCTGCCTTCCTAAATACCTTTAAATCAGTGTTCAAAATGTTTCTACATCATCTACAAAATTGCTACAGTTATCATGTAATTCAGTAGTAAACATGTACAAATTGCCTATGTTCTATTCAATTAATTATTGTCACATTCACCTCTCAGAGGTGCCAATCAACGTGCGTTTCGAATGAGACGCATCACTTGTGGCAATGGAGTGCATAGTGTGACGATCATGTTAGGCATGCATAGGATCGACGCCTTTATACTTGCAACAATTGGGCTAAAAACTACCAATACTCCACAAAACCACCTCAATTCAATCGGCTTATTTATCAAACAACAGACGCCCACTCATCTTACAATAAGTTGTCTCGATGTTACTCTCATCCGGAAAGCTGTCGGTTCTGAGCCTCAATGTGTACTTGGAATAAGATGAGAACCTATTAGTACACCTCACTGGTTCCTCAATGTCTGCATGGAGCCATGTATTGGTTATTATTATTATTATTATTATTATTATTATTATTATTATTATTATTATTATTATTATTATTATTATTATTATTATTATTATTATTATTATTATTATTATTATTATTATTATTATTATTATTATTATTATTATTATTATTATTATTATTATTATTATTATTATTATTATTATTATTATTATTATTATTATTATTATTATTATTATTATTATTATTATTATTATTATTATTATTATTATTATTATTATTATTATTATTATTATTATTATTATTATTATTATTATTATTATTATTATTATTATTATTATTATTATTATTATTATTATTATTATTATTATTATTATTATTATTATTATTATTATTATTATTATTATTATTATTATTATTATTATTATTATTATTATTATTATTATTATTATTATTATTATTATTATTATTATTATTATTATTATTATTATTATTATTATTATTATTATTATTATTATTATTATTATTATTATTATTATTATTATTATTATTATTATTATTATTATTATTATTATTATTATTATTATTATTATTATTATTATTATTATTATTATTATTATTATTATTATTATTATTATTATTATTATTATTATTATTATTATTATTATTATTATTATTATTATTATTATTATTATTATTATTATTATTATTATTATTATTATTATTATTATTATTATTATTATTATTATTATTATTATTATTATTATTATTATTATTATTATTATTATTATTATTATTATTATTATTATTATTATTATTATTATTATTATTATTATTATTATTATTATTATTATTATTATTATTATTATTATTATTATTATTATTATTATTATTATTATTATTATTATTATTATTATTATTATTATTATTATTATTATTATTATTATTATTATTATTATTATTATTATTATTATTATTATTATTATTATTATTATTATTATTATTATTATTATTATTATTATTATTATTATTATTATTATTATTATTATTATTATTATTATTATTATTATTATTATTATTATTATTATTATTATTATTATTATTATTATTATTATTATTATTATTATTATTATTATTATTATTATTATTATTATTATTATTATTATTATTATTATTATTATTATTATTATTATTATTATTATTATTATTATTATTATTATTATTATTATTATTATTATTATTATTATTATTATTATTATTATTATTATTATTATTATTATTATTATTATTATTATTATTATTATTATTATTATTATTATTATTATTATTATTATTATTATTATTATTATTATTATTATTATTATTATTATTATTATTATTATTATTATTATTATTATTATTATTATTATTATTATTATTATTATTATTATTATTATTATTATTATTATTATTATTATTATTATTATTATTATTATTATTATTATTATTATTATTATTATTATTATTATTATTATTATTATTATTATTATTATTATTATTATTATTATTATTATTATTATTATTATTATTATTATTATTATTATTATTATTATTATTATTATTATTATTATTATTATTATTATTATTATTATTATTATTATTATTATTATTATTATTATTATTATTATTATTATTATTATTATTATTATTATTATTATTATTATTATTATTATTATTATTATTATTATTATTATTATTATTATTATTATTATTATTATTATTATTATTATTATTATTATTATTATTATTATTATTATTATTATTATTATTATTATTATTATTATTATTATTATTATTATTATTATTATTATTATTATTATTATTATTATTATTATTATTATTATTATTATTATTATTATTATTATTATTATTATTATTATTATTATTATTATTATTATTATTATTATTATTATTATTATTATTATTATTATTATTATTATTATTATTATTATTATTATTATTATTATTATTATTATTATTATTATTATTATTATTATTATTATTATTATTATTATTATTATTATTATTATTATTATTATTATTATTATTATTATTATTATTATTATTATTATTATTATTATTATTATTATTATTATTATTATTATTATTATTATTATTATTATTATTATTATTATTATTATTATTATTATTATTATTATTATTATTATTATTATTATTATTATTATTATTATTATTATTATTATTATTATTATTATTATTATTATTATTATTATTATTATTATTATTATTATTATTATTATTATTATTATTATTATTATTATTATTATTATTATTATTATTATTATTATTATTATTATTATTATTATTATTATTATTATTATTATTATTATTATTATTATTATTATTATTATTATTATTATTATTATTATTATTATTATTATTATTATTATTATTATTATTATTATTATTATTATTATTATTATTATTATTATTATTATTATTATTATTATTATTATTATTATTATTATTATTATTATTATTATTATTATTATTATTATTATTATTATTATTATTATTATTATTATTATTATTATTATTATTATTATTATTATTATTATTATTATTATTATTATTATTATTATTATTATTATTATTATTATTATTATTATTATTATTATTATTATTATTATTATTATTATTATTATTATTATTATTATTATTATTATTATTATTATTATTATTATTATTATTATTATTATTATTATTATTATTATTATTATTATTATTATTATTATTATTATTATTATTATTATTATTATTATTATTATTATTATTATTATTATTATTATTATTATTATTATTATTATTATTATTATTATTATTATTATTATTATTATTATTATTATTATTATTATTATTATTATTATTATTATTATTATTATTATTATTATTATTATTATTATTATTATTATTATTATTATTATTATTATTATTATTATTATTATTATTATTATTATTATTATTATTATTATTATTATTATTATTATTATTATTATTATTATTATTATTATTATTATTATTATTATTATTATTATTATTATTATTATTATTATTATTATTATTATTATTATTATTATTATTATTGCAAATAATAATCAAGGTACACAGAATGAATGAATATCACTCAATCTCTTCCTACGTTTTTATGACTTATCACCACACTTTTAAGACCGAGAACTTAAATGAATAGCATGCTTTCGATTAGTGTTATTGTTACTAGTCGACTGAATCTTGCCTATCACACTAACTATCTCTACAAACTCCCCTAATTGTAATTAACATGAGCTCACTAGTGACTAGCTCCTTGAGGTAATTCCTGGAGTTCTAGTGTGTAGACGTGACCAGTAGAGTTCAACCGTGTCGGGTGTGAGGCAGTAACTCACCAATGGCATAGAGGAGGTCGCGCAATGTATCACGAATTGGCTGAATTGGAAATATCAACTGTTGGGAGCCGACTCAATGGTCCAATGGTAAAGCGTTCGCCTCGGAGCCAGAAGGTCCTGGGTTCGATCCCCGACGGGGTCGTGGATGCGCACTGCTGACGAGTCCCATACTAGGACGAAACAGCTGTCCAGTGCTTCCAGGTGATCAATGGTTGTCTGATTCACATCAATTCGTGATATCAAAATTGAATTAGACAGTTAACTATCTCTACAAACTCCCCTAATTGTAATTAACATGAGCTCACTAGTGACTAGCTCCTTGAGGTAATTCCTGGAGTTCTAGTGTGTAGACGTGACCAGTAGAGTTCAACCGTGTCGGGTGTGAGGCAGTAACTCACTAATGGCATAGAGGAGGTCGCGCAATGTATCACGAATTGGCTGAATTGGAAATATCAACTGTTGGGAGCCGACTCAATGGTCCAATGGTAAAGCGTTCGCCTCGGAGCCAGAAGGTCCTAGGTTCGATCCCGAACGGGGTCGAGGATGCGCACTGCTGACGAGTCCCATACTAGGACGAAACAGCTGTCCAGTGCTTCCAGGTGATCAATGGTTGTCTGATTCACATCAATTCGTGATATCAAAATTGAATTAGACAGTTAACTATCTCTACAAACTCCCCTAATTGTAATTAACATGAGCTCACTAGTGACTAGCTCCTTGAGGTAATTCCTGGAGTTCTAGTGTGTAGACGTGACCAGTAGAGTTCAACCGTGTCGGGTGTGAGGCAGTAACTCACTAATGGCATAGAGGAGGTCGCGCAATGTATCACGAATTGGCTGAATTGGAAATATCAACTGTTGGGAGCCGACTCAATGGTCCAATGGTAAAGCGTTCGCCTCGGAGCCAGAAGGTCCTGGGTTCGATCCCTGACGGGGTCGTGGATGCGCACTGCTGACGAGTCCCATACTAGGACGAAACAGCTGTCCAGTGCTTCCAGGTGATCAATGGTTGTCTGATTCACATCAATTCGTGATATCAAAATTGAATTAGACAGTTAACTATCTCTACAAACTCCCCTAATTGTAATTAACATGAGCTCACTAGTGACTAGCTCCTTGAGGTAATTCCTGGAGTTCTAGTGTGTAGACGTGACCAGTAGAGTTCAACCGTGTCGGGTGTGAGGCAGTAACTCACTAATGGCATAGAGGAGGTCGCGCAATGTATCACGAATTGGCTGAATTGGAAATATCAACTGTTGGGAGCCGACTCAATGGTCCAATGGTAAAGCGTTCGCCTCGGAGCCAGAAGGTCCTGGGTTCGATCCCTGACGGGGTCGTGGATGCGCACTGCTGACGAGTCCCATACTAGGACGAAACAGCTGTCCAGTGCTTCCAGGTGATCAATGGTTGTCTGATTCACATCAATTCGTGATATCAAAATTGAATTAGACAGTTAACTATCTCTACAAACTCCCCTAATTGTAATTAACATGAGCTCACTAGTGACTAGCTCCTTGAGGTAATTCCTGGAGTTCTAGTGTGTAGACGTGACCAGTAGAGTTCAACCGTGTCGGGTGTGAGGCAGTAACTCACTAATGGCATAGAGGAGGTCGCGCAATGTATCACGAATTGGCTGAATTGGAAATATCAACTGTTGGGAGCCGACTCAATGGTCCAATGGTAAAGCGTTCGCCTCGGAGCCAGAAGGTCCTGGGTTCGATCCCTGACGGGGTCGTGGATGCGCACTGCTGACGAGTCCCATACTAGGACGAAACAGCTGTCCAGTGCTTCCAGGTGATCAATGGTTGTCTGATTCACATCAATTCGTGATATCAAAATTGAATTAGACAGTTAACTATCTCTACAAACTCCCCTAATTGTAATTAACATGAGCTCACTAGTGACTAGCTCCTTGAGGTAATTCCTGGAGTTCTAGTGTGTAGACGTGACCAGTAGAGTTCAACCGTGTCGGGTGTGAGGCAGTAACTCACTAATGGCATAGAGGAGGTCGCGCAATGTATCACGAATTGGCTGAATTGGAAATATCAACTGTTGGGAGCCGACTCAATGGTCCAATGGTAAAGCGTTCGCCTCGGAGCCAGAAGGTCCTGGGTTCGATCCCTGACGGGGTCGTGGATGCGCACTGCTGACGAGTCCCATACTAGGACGAAACAGCTGTCCAGTGCTTCCAGGTGATCAATGGTTGTCTGATTCACATCAATTCGTGATATCAAAATTGAATTAGACAGTTAACTATCTCTACAAACTCCCCTAATTGTAATTAACATGAGCTCACTAGTGACTAGCTCCTTGAGGTAATTCCTGGAGTTCTAGTGTGTAGACGTGACCAGTAGAGTTCAACCGTGTCGGGTGTGAGGCAGTAACTCACTAATGGCATAGAGGAGGTCGCGCAATGTATCACGAATTGGCTGAATTGGAAATATCAACTGTTGGGAGCCGACTCAATGGTCCAATGGTAAAGCGTTCGCCTCGGAGCCAGAAGGTCCTGGGTTCGATCCCTGACGGGGTCGTGGATGCGCACTGCTGACGAGTCCCATACTAGGACGAAACAGCTGTCCAGTGCTTCCAGGTGATCAATGGTTGTCTGATTCACATCAATTCGTGATATCAAAATTGAATTAGACAGTTAACTATCTCTACAAACTCCCCTAATTGTAATTAACATGAGCTCACTAGTGACTAGCTCCTTGAGGTAATTCCTGGAGTTCTAGTGTGTAGACGTGACCAGTAGAGTTCAACCGTGTCGGGTGTGAGGCAGTAACTCACTAATGGCATAGAGGAGGTCGCGCAATGTATCACGAATTGGCTGAATTGGAAATATCAACTGTTGGGAGCCGACTCAATGGTCCAATGGTAAAGCGTTCGCCTCGGAGCCAGAAGGTCCTGGGTTCGATCCCTGACGGGGTCGTGGATGCGCACTGCTGACGAGTCCCATACTAGGACGAAACAGCTGTCCAGTGCTTCCAGGTGATCAATGGTTGTCTGATTCACATCAATTCGTGATATCAAAATTGAATTAGACAGTTAACTATCTCTACAAACTCCCCTAATTGTAATTAACATGAGCTCACTAGTGACTAGCTCCTTGAGGTAATTCCTGGAGTTCTAGTGTGTAGACGTGACCAGTAGAGTTCAACCGTGTCGGGTGTGAGGCAGTAACTCACTAATGGCATAGAGGAGGTCGCGCAATGTATCACGAATTGGCTGAATTGGAAATATCAACTGTTGGGAGCCGACTCAATGGTCCAATGGTAAAGCGTTCGCCTCGGAGCCAGAAGGTCCTGGGTTCGATCCCTGACGGGGTCGTGGATGCGCACTGCTGACGAGTCCCATACTAGGACGAAACAGCTGTCCAGTGCTTCCAGGTGATCAATGGTTGTCTGATTCACATCAATTCGTGATATCAAAATTGAATTAGACAGTTAACTATCTCTACAAACTCCCCTAATTGTAATTAACATGAGCTCACTAGTGACTAGCTCCTTGAGGTAATTCCTGGAGTTCTAGTGTGTAGACGTGACCAGTAGAGTTCAACCGTGTCGGGTGTGAGGCAGTAACTCACTAATGGCATAGAGGAGGTCGCGCAATGTATCACGAATTGGCTGAATTGGAAATATCAACTGTTGGGAGCCGACTCAATGGTCCAATGGTAAAGCGTTCGCCTCGGAGCCAGAAGGTCCTGGGTTCGATCCCTGACGGGGTCGTGGATGCGCACTGCTGACGAGTCCCATACTAGGACGAAACAGCTGTCCAGTGCTTCCAGGTGATCAATGGTTGTCTGATTCACATCAATTCGTGATATCAAAATTGAATTAGACAGTTAACTATCTCTACAAACTCCCCTAATTGTAATTAACATGAGCTCACTAGTGACTAGCTCCTTGAGGTAATTCCTGGAGTTCTAGTGTGTAGACGTGACCAGTAGAGTTCAACCGTGTCGGGTGTGAGGCAGTAACTCACTAATGGCATAGAGGAGGTCGCGCAATGTATCACGAATTGGCTGAATTGGAAATATCAACTGTTGGGAGCCGACTCAATGGTCCAATGGTAAAGCGTTCGCCTCGGAGCCAGAAGGTCCTGGGTTCGATCCCTGACGGGGTCGTGGATGCGCACTGCTGACGAGTCCCATACTAGGACGAAACAGCTGTCCAGTGCTTCCAGGTGATCAATGGTTGTCTGATTCACATCAATTCGTGATATCAAAATTGAATTAGACAGTTAACTATCTCTACAAACTCCCCTAATTGTAATTAACATGAGCTCACTAGTGACTAGCTCCTTGAGGTAATTCCTGGAGTTCTAGTGTGTAGACGTGACCAGTAGAGTTCAACCGTGTCGGGTGTGAGGCAGTAACTCACTAATGGCATAGAGGAGGTCGCGCAATGTATCACGAATTGGCTGAATTGGAAATATCAACTGTTGGGAGCCGACTCAATGGTCCAATGGTAAAGCGTTCGCCTCGGAGCCAGAAGGTCCTGGGTTCGATCCCTGACGGGGTCGTGGATGCGCACTGCTGACGAGTCCCATACTAGGACGAAACAGCTGTCCAGTGCTTCCAGGTGATCAATGGTTGTCTGATTCACATCAATTCGTGATATCAAAATTGAATTAGACAGTTAACTATCTCTACAAACTCCCCTAATTGTAATTAACATGAGCTCACTAGTGACTAGCTCCTTGAGGTAATTCCTGGAGTTCTAGTGTGTAGACGTGACCAGTAGAGTTCAACCGTGTCGGGTGTGAGGCAGTAACTCACTAATGGCATAGAGGAGGTCGCGCAATGTATCACGAATTGGCTGAATTGGAAATATCAACTGTTGGGAGCCGACTCAATGGTCCAATGGTAAAGCGTTCGCCTCGGAGCCAGAAGGTCCTGGGTTCGATCCCTGACGGGGTCGTGGATGCGCACTGCTGACGAGTCCCATACTAGGACGAAACAGCTGTCCAGTGCTTCCAGGTGATCAATGGTTGTCTGATTCACATCAATTCGTGATATCAAAATTGAATTAGACAGTTAACTATCTCTACAAACTCCCCTAATTGTAATTAACATGAGCTCACTAGTGACTAGCTCCTTGAGGTAATTCCTGGAGTTCTAGTGTGTAGACGTGACCAGTAGAGTTCAACCGTGTCGGGTGTGAGGCAGTAACTCACTAATGGCATAGAGGAGGTCGCGCAATGTATCACGAATTGGCTGAATTGGAAATATCAACTGTTGGGAGCCGACTCAATGGTCCAATGGTAAAGCGTTCGCCTCGGAGCCAGAAGGTCCTGGGTTCGATCCCTGACGGGGTCGTGGATGCGCACTGCTGACGAGTCCCATACTAGGACGAAACAGCTGTCCAGTGCTTCCAGGTGATCAATGGTTGTCTGATTCACATCAATTCGTGATATCAAAATTGAATTAGACAGTTAACTATCTCTACAAACTCCCCTAATTGTAATTAACATGAGCTCACTAGTGACTAGCTCCTTGAGGTAATTCCTGGAGTTCTAGTGTGTAGACGTGACCAGTAGAGTTCAACCGTGTCGGGTGTGAGGCAGTAACTCACTAATGGCATAGAGGAGGTCGCGCAATGTATCACGAATTGGCTGAATTGGAAATATCAACTGTTGGGAGCCGACTCAATGGTCCAATGGTAAAGCGTTCGCCTCGGAGCCAGAAGGTCCTGGGTTCGATCCCTGACGGGGTCGTGGATGCGCACTGCTGACGAGTCCCATACTAGGACGAAACAGCTGTCCAGTGCTTCCAGGTGATCAATGGTTGTCTGATTCACATCAATTCGTGATATCAAAATTGAATTAGACAGTTAACTATCTCTACAAACTCCCCTAATTGTAATTAACATGAGCTCACTAGTGACTAGCTCCTTGAGGTAATTCCTGGAGTTCTAGTGTGTAGACGTGACCAGTAGAGTTCAACCGTGTCGGGTGTGAGGCAGTAACTCACTAATGGCATAGAGGAGGTCGCGCAATGTATCACGAATTGGCTGAATTGGAAATATCAACTGTTGGGAGCCGACTCAATGGTCCAATGGTAAAGCGTTCGCCTCGGAGCCAGAAGGTCCTGGGTTCGATCCCTGACGGGGTCGTGGATGCGCACTGCTGACGAGTCCCATACTAGGACGAAACAGCTGTCCAGTGCTTCCAGGTGATCAATGGTTGTCTGATTCACATCAATTCGTGATATCAAAATTGAATTAGACAGTTAACTATCTCTACAAACTCCCCTAATTGTAATTAACATGAGCTCACTAGTGACTAGCTCCTTGAGGTAATTCCTGGAGTTCTAGTGTGTAGACGTGACCAGTAGAGTTCAACCGTGTCGGGTGTGAGGCAGTAACTCACTAATGGCATAGAGGAGGTCGCGCAATGTATCACGAATTGGCTGAATTGGAAATATCAACTGTTGGGAGCCGACTCAATGGTCCAATGGTAAAGCGTTCGCCTCGGAGCCAGAAGGTCCTGGGTTCGATCCCTGACGGGGTCGTGGATGCGCACTGCTGACGAGTCCCATACTAGGACGAAACAGCTGTCCAGTGCTTCCAGGTGATCAATGGTTGTCTGATTCACATCAATTCGTGATATCAAAATTGAATTAGACAGTTAACTATCTCTACAAACTCCCCTAATTGTAATTAACATGAGCTCACTAGTGACTAGCTCCTTGAGGTAATTCCTGGAGTTCTAGTGTGTAGACGTGACCAGTAGAGTTCAACCGTGTCGGGTGTGAGGCAGTAACTCACTAATGGCATAGAGGAGGTCGCGCAATGTATCACGAATTGGCTGAATTGGAAATATCAACTGTTGGGAGCCGACTCAATGGTCCAATGGTAAAGCGTTCGCCTCGGAGCCAGAAGGTCCTGGGTTCGATCCCTGACGGGGTCGTGGATGCGCACTGCTGACGAGTCCCATACTAGGACGAAACAGCTGTCCAGTGCTTCCAGGTGATCAATGGTTGTCTGATTCACATCAATTCGTGATATCAAAATTGAATTAGACAGTTAACTATCTCTACAAACTCCCCTAATTGTAATTAACATGAGCTCACTAGTGACTAGCTCCTTGAGGTAATTCCTGGAGTTCTAGTGTGTAGACGTGACCAGTAGAGTTCAACCGTGTCGGGTGTGAGGCAAGTAACTCACTAATGGCATAGAGGAGGTCGCGCAATGTATCACGAATTGGCTGAATTGGAAATATCAACTGTTGGGAGCCGACTCAATGGTCCAATGGTAAAGCGTTCGCCTCGGAGCCAGAAGGTCCTGGGTTCGATCCCTGACGGGGTCGTGGATGCGCACTGCTGACGAGTCCCATACTAGGACGAAACAGCTGTCCAGTGCTTCCAGGTGATCAATGGTTGTCTGATTCACATCAATTCGTGATATCAAAATTGAATTAGACAGTTAACTATCTCTACAAACTCCCCTAATTGTAATTAACATGAGCTCACTAGTGACTAGCTCCTTGAGGTAATTCCTGGAGTTCTAGTGTGTAGACGTGACCAGTAGAGTTCAACCGTGTCGGGTGTGAGGCAGTAACTCACTAATGGCATAGAGGAGGTCGCGCAATGTATCACGAATTGGCTGAATTGGAAATATCAACTGTTGGGAGCCGACTCAATGGTCCAATGGTAAAGCGTTCGCCTCGGAGCCAGAAGGTCCTGGGTTCGATCCCTGACGGGGTCGTGGATGCGCACTGCTGACGAGTCCCATACTAGGACGAAACAGCTGTCCAGTGCTTCCAGGTGATCAATGGTTGTCTGATTCACATCAATTCGTGATATCAAAATTGAATTAGACAGTTAACTATCTCTACAAACTCCCCTAATTGTAATTAACATGAGCTCACTAGTGACTAGCTCCTTGAGGTAATTCCTGGAGTTCTAGTGTGTAGACGTGACCAGTAGAGTTCAACCGTGTCGGGTGTGAGGCAGTAACTCACTAATGGCATAGAGGAGGTCGCGCAATGTATCACGAATTGGCTGAATTGGAAATATCAACTGTTGGGAGCCGACTCAATGGTCCAATGGTAAAGCGTTCGCCTCGGAGCCAGAAGGTCCTGGGTTCGATCCCTGACGGGGTCGTGGATGCGCACTGCTGACGAGTCCCATACTAGGACGAAACAGCTGTCCAGTGCTTCCAGGTGATCAATGGTTGTCTGATTCACATCAATTCGTGATATCAAAATTGAATTAGACAGTTAACTATCTCTACAAACTCCCCTAATTGTAATTAACATGAGCTCACTAGTGACTAGCTCCTTGAGGTAATTCCTGGAGTTCTAGTGTGTAGACGTGACCAGTAGAGTTCAACCGTGTCGGGTGTGAGGCAGTAACTCACTAATGGCATAGAGGAGGTCGCGCAATGTATCACGAATTGGCTGAATTGGAAATATCAACTGTTGGGAGCCGACTCAATGGTCCAATGGTAAAGCGTTCGCCTCGGAGCCAGAAGGTCCTGGGTTCGATCCCTGACGGGGTCGTGGATGCGCACTGCTGACGAGTCCCATACTAGGACGAAACAGCTGTCCAGTGCTTCCAGGTGATCAATGGTTGTCTGATTCACATCAATTCGTGATATCAAAATTGAATTAGACAGTTAACTATCTCTACAAACTCCCCTAATTGTAATTAACATGAGCTCACTAGTGACTAGCTCCTTGAGGTAATTCCTGGAGTTCTAGTGTGTAGACGTGACCAGTAGAGTTCAACCGTGTCGGGTGTGAGGCAGTAACTCACTAATGGCATAGAGGAGGTCGCGCAATGTATCACGAATTGGCTGAATTGGAAATATCAACTGTTGGGAGCCGACTCAATGGTCCAATGGTAAAGCGTTCGCCTCGGAGCCAGAAGGTCCTGGGTTCGATCCCTGACGGGGTCGTGGATGCGCACTGCTGACGAGTCCCATACTAGGACGAAACAGCTGTCCAGTGCTTCCAGGTGATCAATGGTTGTCTGATTCACATCAATTCGTGATATCAAAATTGAATTAGACAGTTAACTATCTCTACAAACTCCCCTAATTGTAATTAACATGAGCTCACTAGTGACTAGCTCCTTGAGGTAATTCCTGGAGTTCTAGTGTGTAGACGTGACCAGTAGAGTTCAACCGTGTCGGGTGTGAGGCAAGTAACTCACTAATGGCATAGAGGAGGTCGCGCAATGTATCACGAATTGGCTGAATTGGAAATATCAACTGTTGGGAGCCGACTCAATGGTCCAATGGTAAAGCGTTCGCCTCGGAGCCAGAAGGTCCTGGGTTCGATCCCTGACGGGGTCGTGGATGCGCACTGCTGACGAGTCCCATACTAGGACGAAACAGCTGTCCAGTGCTTCCAGGTGATCAATGGTTGTCTGATTCACATCAATTCGTGATATCAAAATTGAATTAGACAGTTAACTATCTCTACAAACTCCCCTAATTGTAATTAACATGAGCTCACTAGTGACTAGCTCCTTGAGGTAATTCCTGGAGTTCTAGTGTGTAGACGTGACCAGTAGAGTTCAACCGTGTCGGGTGTGAGGCAGTAACTCACTAATGGCATAGAGGAGGTCGCGCAATGTATCACGAATTGGCTGAATTGGAAATATCAACTGTTGGGAGCCGACTCAATGGTCCAATGGTAAAGCGTTCGCCTCGGAGCCAGAAGGTCCTGGGTTCGATCCCTGACGGGGTCGTGGATGCGCACTGCTGACGAGTCCCATACTAGGACGAAACAGCTGTCCAGTGCTTCCAGGTGATCAATGGTTGTCTGATTCACATCAATTCGTGATATCAAAATTGAATTAGACAGTTAACTATCTCTACAAACTCCCCTAATTGTAATTAACATGAGCTCACTAGTGACTAGCTCCTTGAGGTAATTCCTGGAGTTCTAGTGTGTAGACGTGACCAGTAGAGTTCAACCGTGTCGGGTGTGAGGCAGTAACTCACTAATGGCATAGAGGAGGTCGCGCAATGTATCACGAATTGGCTGAATTGGAAATATCAACTGTTGGGAGCCGACTCAATGGTCCAATGGTAAAGCGTTCGCCTCGGAGCCAGAAGGTCCTGGGTTCGATCCCTCGACGGGGTCGTGGATGCGCACTGCTGACGAGTCCCATACTAGGACGAAACAGCTGTCCAGTGCTTCCAGGTGATCAATGGTTGTCTGATTCACATCAATTCGTGATATCAAAATTGAATTAGACAGTTAACTATCTCTACAAACTCCCCTAATTGTAATTAACATGAGCTCACTAGTGACTAGCTCCTTGAGGTAATTCCTGGAGTTCTAGTGTGTAGACGTGACCAGTAGAGTTCAACCGTGTCGGGTGTGAGGCAATAACTCACTAATGGCATAGAGGAGGTCGCGCAATGTATCACGAATTGGCTGAATTGGAAATATCAACTGTTGGGAGCCGACTCAATGGTCCAATGGTAAAGCGTTCGCCTCGGAGCCAGAAGGTCCTGGGTTCGATCCCTGACGGGGTCGTGGATGCGCACTGCTGACGAGTCCCATACTAGGACGAAACAGCTGTCCAGTGCTTCCAGGTGATCAATGGTTGTCTGATTCACATCAATTCGTGATATCAAAATTGAATTAGACAGTTAACTATCTCTACAAACTCCCCTAATTGTAATTAACATGAGCTCACTAGTGACTAGCTCCTTGAGGTAATTCCTGGAGTTCTAGTGTGTAGACGTGACCAGTAGAGTTCAACCGTGTCGGGTGTGAGGCAATAACTCACCTAATGGCATAGAGGAGGTCGCGCAATGTATCACGAATTGGCTGAATTGGAAATATCAACTGTTGGGAGCCGACTCAATGGTCCAATGGTAAAGCGTTCGCCTCGGAGCCAGAAGGTCCTGGGTTCGATCCCTGACGGGGTCGTGGATGCGCACTGCTGACGAGTCCCATACTAGGACGAAACAGCTGTCCAGTGCTTCCAGGTGATCAATGGTTGTCTGATTCACATCAATTCGTGATATCAAAATTGAATTAGACAGTTAACTATCTCTACAAACTCCCCTAATTGTAATTAACATGAGCTCACTAGTGACTAGCTCCTTGAGGTAATTCCTGGAGTTCTAGTGTGTAGACGTGACCAGTAGAGTTCAACCGTGTCGGGTGTGAGGCAGTAACTCACTAATGGCATAGAGGAGGTCGCGCAATGTATCACGAATTGGCTGAATTGGAAATATCAACTGTTGGGAGCCGACTCAATGGTCCAATGGTAAAGCGTTCGCCTCGGAGCCAGAAGGTCCTGGGTTCGATCCCTGACGGGGTCGTGGATGCGCACTGCTGACGAGTCCCATACTAGGACGAAACAGCTGTCCAGTGCTTCCAGGTGATCAATGGTTGTCTGATTCACATCAATTCGTGATATCAAAATTGAATTAGACAGTTAACTATCTCTACAAACTCCCCTAATTGTAATTAACATGAGCTCACTAGTGACTAGCTCCTTGAGGTAATTCCTGGAGTTCTAGTGTGTAGACGTGACCAGTAGAGTTCAACCGTGTCGGGTGTGAGGCAGTAACTCACCAATGGCATAGAGGAGGTCGCGCAATGTATCACGAATTGGCTGAATTGGAAATATCAACTGTTGGGAGCCGACTCAATGGTCCAATGGTAAAGCGTTCGCCTCGGAGCCAGAAGGTCCTGGGTTCGATCCCTGACGGGGTCGTGGATGCGCACTGCTGACGAGTCCCATACTAGGACGAAACAGCTGTCCAGTGCTTCCAGGTGATCAATGGTTGTCTGATTCACATCAATTCGTGATATCAAAATTGAATTAGACAGTTAACTATCTCTACAAACTCCCCTAATTGTAATTAACATGAGCTCACTAGTGACTAGCTCCTTGAGGTAATTCCTGGAGTTCTAGTGTGTAGACGTGACCAGTAGAGTTCAACCGTGTCGGGTGTGAGGCAGTAACTCACTAATGGCATAGAGGAGGTCGCGCAATGTATCACGAATTGGCTGAATTGGAAATATCAACTGTTGGGAGCCGACTCAATGGTCCAATGGTAAAGCGTTCGCCTCGGAGCCAGAAGGTCCTGGGTTCGATCCCTGACGGGGTCGTGGATGCGCACTGCTGACGAGTCCCATACTAGGACGAAACAGCTGTCCAGTGCTTCCAGGTGATCAATGGTTGTCTGATTCACATCAATTCGTGATATCAAAATTGAATTAGACAGTTAACTATCTCTACAAACTCCCCTAATTGTAATTAACATGAGCTCACTAGTGACTAGCTCCTTGAGGTAATTCCTGGAGTTCTAGTGTGTAGACGTGACCAGTAGAGTTCAACCGTGTCGGGTGTGAGGCAGTAACTCACCAATGGCATAGAGGAGGTCGCGCAATGTATCACGAATTGGCTGAATTGGAAATATCAACTGTTGGGAGCCGACTCAATGGTCCAATGGTAAAGCGTTCGCCTCGGAGCCAGAAGGTCCTGGGTTCGATCCCTGACGGGGTCGTGGATGCGCACTGCTGACGAGTCCCATACTAGGACGAAACAGCTGTCCAGTGCTTCCAGGTGATCAATGGTTGTCTGATTCACATCAATTCGTGATATCAAAATTGAATTAGACAGTTAACTATCTCTACAAACTCCCCTAATTGTAATTAACATGAGCTCACTAGTGACTAGCTCCTTGAGGTAATTCCTGGAGTTCTAGTGTGTAGACGTGACCAGTAGAGTTCAACCGTGTCGGGTGTGAGGCAGTAACTCACTAATGGCATAGAGGAGGTCGCGCAATGTATCACGAATTGGCTGAATTGGAAATATCAACTGTTGGGAGCCGACTCAATGGTCCAATGGTAAAGCGTTCGCCTCGGAGCCAGAAGGTCCTAGGTTCGATCCCGAACGGGGTCGAGGATGCGCACTGCTGACGAGTCCCATACTAGGACGAAACAGCTGTCCAGTGCTTCCAGGTGATCAATGGTTGTCTGATTCACATCAATTCGTGATATCAAAATTGAATTAGACAGTTAACTATCTCTACAAACTCCCCTAATTGTAATTAACATGAGCTCACTAGTGACTAGCTCCTTGAGGTAATTCCTGGAGTTCTAGTGTGTAGACGTGACCAGTAGAGTTCAACCGTGTCGGGTGTGAGGCAGTAACTCACTAATGGCATAGAGGAGGTCGCGCAATGTATCACGAATTGGCTGAATTGGAAATATCAACTGTTGGGAGCCGACTCAATGGTCCAATGGTAAAGCGTTCGCCTCGGAGCCAGAAGGTCCTGGGTTCGATCCCTGACGGGGTCGTGGATGCGCACTGCTGACGAGTCCCATACTAGGACGAAACAGCTGTCCAGTGCTTCCAGGTGATCAATGGTTGTCTGATTCACATCAATTCGTGATATCAAAATTGAATTAGACAGTTAACTATCTCTACAAACTCCCCTAATTGTAATTAACATGAGCTCACTAGTGACTAGCTCCTTGAGGTAATTCCTGGAGTTCTAGTGTGTAGACGTGACCAGTAGAGTTCAACCGTGTCGGGTGTGAGGCAATAACTCACTAATGGCATAGAGGAGGTCGCGCAATGTATCACGAATTGGCTGAATTGGAAATATCAACTGTTGGGAGCCGACTCAATGGTCCAATGGTAAAGCGTTCGCCTCGGAGCCAGAAGGTCCTGGGTTCGATCCCTGACGGGGTCGTGGATGCGCACTGCTGACGAGTCCCATACTAGGACGAAACAGCTGTCCAGTGCTTCCAGGTGATCAATGGTTGTCTGATTCACATCAATTCGTGATATCAAAATTGAATTAGACAGTTAACTATCTCTACAAACTCCCCTAATTGTAATTAACATGAGCTCACTAGTGACTAGCTCCTTGAGGTAATTCCTGGAGTTCTAGTGTGTAGACGTGACCAGTAGAGTTCAACCGTGTCGGGTGTGAGGCAGTAACTCACTAATGGCATAGAGGAGGTCGCGCAATGTATCACGAATTGGCTGAATTGGAAATATCAACTGTTGGGAGCCGACTCAATGGTCCAATGGTAAAGCGTTCGCCTCGGAGCCAGAAGGTCCTGGGTTCGATCCCTGACGGGGTCGTGGATGCGCACTGCTGACGAGTCCCATACTAGGACGAAACAGCTGTCCAGTGCTTCCAGGTGATCAATGGTTGTCTGATTCACATCAATTCGTGATATCAAATTGAATTAGACAGTTAACTATCTCTACAAACTCCCCTAATTGTAATTAACATGAGCTCACTAGTGACTAGCTCCTTGAGGTAATTCCTGGAGTTCTAGTGTGTAGACGTGACCAGTAGAGTTCAACCGTGTCGGGTGTGAGGCAATAACTCACCAATGGCATAGAGGAGGTCGCGCAATGTATCACGAATTGGCTGAATTGGAAATATCAACTGTTGGGAGCCGACTCAATGGTCCAATGGTAAAGCGTTCGCCTCGGAGCCAGAAGGTCCTGGGTTCGATCCCTGACGGGGTCGTGGATGCGCACTGCTGACGAGTCCCATACTAGGACGAAACAGCTGTCCAGTGCTTCCAGGTGATCAATGGTTGTCTGATTCACATCAATTCGTGATATCAAAATTGAATTAGACAGTTAACTATCTCTACAAACTCCCCTAATTGTAATTAACATGAGCTCACTAGTGACTAGCTCCTTGAGGTAATTCCTGGAGTTCTAGTGTGTAGACGTGACCAGTAGAGTTCAACCGTGTCGGGTGTGAGGCAGTAACTCACTAATGGCATAGAGGAGGTCGCGCAATGTATCACGAATTGGCTGAATTGGAAATATCAACTGTTGGGAGCCGACTCAATGGTCCAATGGTAAAGCGTTCGCCTCGGAGCCAGAAGGTCCTGGGTTCGATCCCTGACGGGGTCGTGGATGCGCACTGCTGACGAGTCCCATACTAGGACGAAACAGCTGTCCAGTGCTTCCAGGTGATCAATGGTTGTCTGATTCACATCAATTCGTGATATCAAAATTGAATTAGACAGTTAACTATCTCTACAAACTCCCCTAATTGTAATTAACATGAGCTCACTAGTGACTAGCTCCTTGAGGTAATTCCTGGAGTTCTAGTGTGTAGACGTGACCAGTAGAGTTCAACCGTGTCGGGTGTGAGGCAATAACTCACTAATGGCATAGAGGAGGTCGCGCAATGTATCACGAATTGGCTGAATTGGAAATATCAACTGTTGGGAGCCGACTCAATGGTCCAATGGTAAAGCGTTCGCCTCGGAGCCAGAAGGTCCTGGGTTCGATCCCTGACGGGGTCGTGGATGCGCACTGCTGACGAGTCCCATACTAGGACGAAACAGCTGTCCAGTGCTTCCAGGTGATCAATGGTTGTCTGATTCACATCAATTCGTGATATCAAAATTGAATTAGACAGTTAACTATCTCTACAAACTCCCCTAATTGTAATTAACATGAGCTCACTAGTGACTAGCTCCTTGAGGTAATTCCTGGAGTTCTAGTGTGTAGACGTGACCAGTAGAGTTCAACCGTGTCGGGTGTGAGGCAAGTAACTCACCTAATGGCATAGAGGAGGTCGCGCAATGTATCACGAATTGGCTGAATTGGAAATATCAACTGTTGGGAGCCGACTCAATGGTCCAATGGTAAAGCGTTCGCCTCGGAGCCAGAAGGTCCTGGGTTCGATCCCTGACGGGGTCGTGGATGCGCACTGCTGACGAGTCCCATACTAGGACGAAACAGCTGTCCAGTGCTTCCAGGTGATCAATGGTTGTCTGATTCACATCAATTCGTGATATCAAAATTGAATTAGACAGTTAACTATCTCTACAAACTCCCCTAATTGTAATTAACATGAGCTCACTAGTGACTAGCTCCTTGAGGTAATTCCTGGAGTTCTAGTGTGTAGACGTGACCAGTAGAGTTCAACCGTGTCGGGTGTGAGGCAAGTAACTCACTAATGGCATAGAGGAGGTCGCGCAATGTATCACGAATTGGCTGAATTGGAAATATCAACTGTTGGGAGCCGACTCAATGGTCCAATGGTAAAGCGTTCGCCTCGGAGCCAGAAGGTCCTGGGTTCGATCCCTGACGGGGTCGTGGATGCGCACTGCTGACGAGTCCCATACTAGGACGAAACAGCTGTCCAGTGCTTCCAGGTGATCAATGGTTGTCTGATTCACATCAATTCGTGATATCAAAATTGAATTAGACAGTTAACTATCTCTACAAACTCCCCTAATTGTAATTAACATGAGCTCACTAGTGACTAGCTCCTTGAGGTAATTCCTGGAGTTCTAGTGTGTAGACGTGACCAGTAGAGTTCAACCGTGTCGGGTGTGAGGCAGTAACTCACTAATGGCATAGAGGAGGTCGCGCAATGTATCACGAATTGGCTGAATTGGAAATATCAACTGTTGGGAGCCGACTCAATGGTCCAATGGTAAAGCGTTCGCCTCGGAGCCAGAAGGTCCTGGGTTCGATCCCTCGACGGGGTCGTGGATGCGCACTGCTGACGAGTCCCATACTAGGACGAAACAGCTGTCCAGTGCTTCCAGGTGATCAATGGTTGTCTGATTCACATCAATTCGTGATATCAAAATTGAATTAGACAGTTAACTATCTCTACAAACTCCCCTAATTGTAATTAACATGAGCTCACTAGTGACTAGCTCCTTGAGGTAATTCCTGGAGTTCTAGTGTGTAGACGTGACCAGTAGAGTTCAACCGTGTCGGGTGTGAGGCAGTAACTCACTAATGGCATAGAGGAGGTCGCGCAATGTATCACGAATTGGCTGAATTGGAAATATCAACTGTTGGGAGCCGACTCAATGGTCCAATGGTAAAGCGTTCGCCTCGGAGCCAGAAGGTCCTGGGTTCGATCCCTGACGGGGTCGTGGATGCGCACTGCTGACGAGTCCCATACTAGGACGAAACAGCTGTCCAGTGCTTCCAGGTGATCAATGGTTGTCTGATTCACATCAATTCGTGATATCAAAATTGAATTAGACAGTTAACTATCTCTACAAACTCCCCTAATTGTAATTAACATGAGCTCACTAGTGACTAGCTCCTTGAGGTAATTCCTGGAGTTCTAGTGTGTAGACGTGACCAGTAGAGTTCAACCGTGTCGGGTGTGAGGCAAGTAACTCACTAATGGCATAGAGGAGGTCGCGCAATGTATCACGAATTGGCTGAATTGGAAATATCAACTGTTGGGAGCCGACTCAATGGTCCAATGGTAAAGCGTTCGCCTCGGAGCCAGAAGGTCCTGGGTTCGATCCCTGACGGGGTCGTGGATGCGCACTGCTGACGAGTCCCATACTAGGACGAAACAGCTGTCCAGTGCTTCCAGGTGATCAATGGTTGTCTGATTCACATCAATTCGTGATATCAAAATTGAATTAGACAGTTAACTATCTCTACAAACTCCCCTAATTGTAATTAACATGAGCTCACTAGTGACTAGCTCCTTGAGGTAATTCCTGGAGTTCTAGTGTGTAGACGTGACCAGTAGAGTTCAACCGTGTCGGGTGTGAGGCAGTAACTCACTAATGGCATAGAGGAGGTCGCGCAATGTATCACGAATTGGCTGAATTGGAAATATCAACTGTTGGGAGCCGACTCAATGGTCCAATGGTAAAGCGTTCGCCTCGGAGCCAGAAGGTCCTGGGTTCGATCCCTGACGGGGTCGTGGATGCGCACTGCTGACGAGTCCCATACTAGGACGAAACAGCTGTCCAGTGCTTCCAGGTGATCAATGGTTGTCTGATTCACATCAATTCGTGATATCAAAATTGAATTAGACAGTTAACTATCTCTACAAACTCCCCTAATTGTAATTAACATGAGCTCACTAGTGACTAGCTCCTTGAGGTAATTCCTGGAGTTCTAGTGTGTAGACGTGACCAGTAGAGTTCAACCGTGTCGGGTGTGAGGCAGTAACTCACCTAATGGCATAGAGGAGGTCGCGCAATGTATCACGAATTGGCTGAATTGGAAATATCAACTGTTGGGAGCCGACTCAATGGTCCAATGGTAAAGCGTTCGCCTCGGAGCCAGAAGGTCCTGGGTTCGATCCCTGACGGGGTCGTGGATGCGCACTGCTGACGAGTCCCATACTAGGACGAAACAGCTGTCCAGTGCTTCCAGGTGATCAATGGTTGTCTGATTCACATCAATTCGTGATATCAAAATTGAATTAGACAGTTAACTATCTCTACAAACTCCCCTAATTGTAATTAACATGAGCTCACTAGTGACTAGCTCCTTGAGGTAATTCCTGGAGTTCTAGTGTGTAGACGTGACCAGTAGAGTTCAACCGTGTCGGGTGTGAGGCAGTAACTCACTAATGGCATAGAGGAGGTCGCGCAATGTATCACGAATTGGCTGAATTGGAAATATCAACTGTTGGGAGCCGACTCAATGGTCCAATGGTAAAGCGTTCGCCTCGGAGCCAGAAGGTCCTGGGTTCGATCCCTGACGGGGTCGTGGATGCGCACTGCTGACGAGTCCCATACTAGGACGAAACAGCTGTCCAGTGCTTCCAGGTGATCAATGGTTGTCTGATTCACATCAATTCGTGATATCAAAATTGAATTAGACAGTTAACTATCTCTACAAACTCCCCTAATTGTAATTAACATGAGCTCACTAGTGACTAGCTCCTTGAGGTAATTCCTGGAGTTCTAGTGTGTAGACGTGACCAGTAGAGTTCAACCGTGTCGGGTGTGAGGCAATAACTCACTAATGGCATAGAGGAGGTCGCGCAATGTATCACGAATTGGCTGAATTGGAAATATCAACTGTTGGGAGCCGACTCAATGGTCCAATGGTAAAGCGTTCGCCTCGGAGCCAGAAGGTCCTGGGTTCGATCCCTGACGGGGTCGTGGATGCGCACTGCTGACGAGTCCCATACTAGGACGAAACAGCTGTCCAGTGCTTCCAGGTGATCAATGGTTGTCTGATTCACATCAATTCGTGATATCAAAATTGAATTAGACAGTTAACTATCTCTACAAACTCCCCTAATTGTAATTAACATGAGCTCACTAGTGACTAGCTCCTTGAGGTAATTCCTGGAGTTCTAGTGTGTAGACGTGACCAGTAGAGTTCAACCGTGTCGGGTGTGAGGCAGTAACTCACTAATGGCATAGAGGAGGTCGCGCAATGTATCACGAATTGGCTGAATTGGAAATATCAACTGTTGGGAGCCGACTCAATGGTCCAATGGTAAAGCGTTCGCCTCGGAGCCAGAAGGTCCTGGGTTCGATCCCTGACGGGGTCGTGGATGCGCACTGCTGACGAGTCCCATACTAGGACGAAACAGCTGTCCAGTGCTTCCAGGTGATCAATGGTTGTCTGATTCACATCAATTCGTGATATCAAAATTGAATTAGACAGTTAACTATCTCTACAAACTCCCCTAATTGTAATTAACATGAGCTCACTAGTGACTAGCTCCTTGAGGTAATTCCTGGAGTTCTAGTGTGTAGACGTGACCAGTAGAGTTCAACCGTGTCGGGTGTGAGGCAATAACTCACCAATGGCATAGAGGAGGTCGCGCAATGTATCACGAATTGGCTGAATTGGAAATATCAACTGTTGGGAGCCGACTCAATGGTCCAATGGTAAAGCGTTCGCCTCGGAGCCAGAAGGTCCTGGGTTCGATCCCTGACGGGGTCGTGGATGCGCACTGCTGACGAGTCCCATACTAGGACGAAACAGCTGTCCAGTGCCTCCAGGTGATCTATGGTTTTCTGTATATATATATATATATATATATATATATATATATATATATATATATATATATATATATATATATATATATATATATATATATATATATATATATATATATATATATATATATATATATATATATATATATATATATATATATATATATATATATATATATATATATATATATATATATATATATATATATATATATATATATATATATATATATATATATATATATATATATATATATATATATATATATATATATATATATATATATATATATATATATATATATATATATATATATATATATATATATATATATATATATATATATATATATATATATATATATATATATATATATATATATATATATATATATATATATATATATATATATATATATATATATATATATATATATATATATATATATATATATATATATATATATATATATATATATATATATATATATATATATATATATATATATATATATATATATATATATATATATATATATATATATATATATATATATATATATATATATATATATATATATATATATATATATATATATATATATATATATATATATATATATATATATATATATATATATATATATATATATATATATATATATATATATATATATATATATATATATATATATATATATATATATATATA
>JALJAT010000163.1:0-7500 GCA_034768735.1 Schistosoma mekongi | reverse complement strand
GTGTGTGTGTGTGTGTGTGTGTGTGTGTGTGTGTGTGTGTGTGTGTGTGTGTGTGTGTGTGTGTGTGTGTGTGTGTGTGTGTGTGTGTGTGTGTGTGTGTGTGTGTGTGTGTGTGTGTGTGTGTGTGTGTGTGTGTGTGTGTGTGTGTGTGTGTGTGTGTGTGTGTGTGTGTGTGTGTGTGTGTGTGTGTGTGTGTGTGTGTGTGTGTGTGTGTGTGTGTGTGTGTGTGTGTGTGTGTGTGTGTGTGTGTGTGTGTGTGTGTGTGTGTGTGTGTGTGTGTGTGTGTGTGTGTGTGTGTGTGTGTGTGTGTGTGTGTGTGTGTGTGTGTGTGTGTGTGTGTGTGTGTGTGTGTGTGTGTGTGTGTGTGTGTGTGTGTGTGTGTGTGTGTGTGTGTGTGTGTGTGTGTGTGTGTGTGTGTGTGTGTGTGTGTGTGTGTGTGTGTGTGTGTGTGTGTGTGTGTGTGTGTGTGTGTGTGTGTGTGTGTGTGTGTGTGTGTGTGTGTGTGTGTGTGTGTGTGTGTGTGTGTGTGTGTGTGTGTGTGTGTGTGTGTGTGTGTGTGTGTGTGTGTGTGTGTGTGTGTGTGTGTGTGTGTGTGTGTGTGTGTGTGTGTGTGTGTGTGTGTGTGTGTGTGTGTGTGTGTGTGTGTGTGTGTGTGTGTGTGTGTGTGTGTGTGTGTGTGTGTGTGTGTGTGTGTGTGTGTGTGTGTGTGTGTGTGTGTGTGTGTGTGTGTGTGTGTGTGTGTGTGTGGGTTGTAATGAAGAAGTGGTTGTTAGTGTGTGAATGCATCGATGCAGCGACGCTTGCCATCTACCGGTTTTATTACCTGCCTTGCTGCCTTCCTAAATACCTTTAAATCAGTGTTCAAAATGTTTCTACATCATCTACAAAATTGCTACAGTTATCATGTAATTCAGTAGTAAAACATGTACAAATTGCCCTATGTTCTATTCAAGTAATTATTATTATTATTATTATTATTATTATTATTATTATTATTATTATTATTATTATTATTATTATTATTATTATTATTATTATTATTATTATTATTATTATTATTATTATTATTATTATTATTATTATTATTATTATTATTATTATTATTATTATTATTATTATTATTATTATTATTATTATTATTATTATTATTATTATTATTATTATTATTATTATTATTATTATTATTATTATTATTATTATTATTATTATTATTATTATTATTATTATTATTATTATTATTATTATTATTATTATTATTATTATTATTATTATTATTATTATTATTATTATTATTATTATTATTATTATTATTATTATTATTATTATTATTATTATTATTATTATTATTATTATTATTATTATTATTATTATTATTATTATTATTATTATTATTATTATTATTATTATTATTATTATTATTATTATTATTATTATTATTATTATTATTATTATTATTATTATTATTATTATTATTATTATTATTATTATTATTATTATTATTATTATTATTATTATTATTATTATTATTATTATTATTATTATTATTATTATTATTATTATTATTATTATTATTATTATTATTATTATTATTATTATTATTATTATTATTATTATTATTATTATTATTATTATTATTATTATTATTATTATTATTATTATTATTATTATTATTATTATTATTATTATTATTATTATTATTATTATTATTATTATTATTATTATTATTATTATTATTATTATTATTATTATTATTATTATTATTATTATTATTATTATTATTATTATTATTATTATTATTATTATTATTATTATTATTATTATTATTATTATTATTATTATTATTATTATTATTATTATTATTATTATTATTATTATTATTATTATTATTATTATTATTATTATTATTATTATTATTATTATTATTATTATTATTATTATTATTATTATTATTATTATTATTATTATTATTATTATTATTATTATTATTATTATTATTATTATTATTATTATTATTATTATTATTATTATTATTATTATTATTATTATTATTATTATTATTATTATTATTATTATTATTATTATTATTATTATTATTATTATTATTATTATTATTATTATTATTATTATTATTATTATTATTATTATTATTATTATTATTATTATTATTATTATTATTATTATTATTATTATTATTATTATTATTATTATTATTATTATTATTATTATTATTATTATTATTATTATTATTATTATTATTATTATTATTATTATTATTATTATTATTATTATTATTATTATTATTATTATTATTATTATTATTATTATTATTATTATTATTATTATTATTATTATTATTATTATTATTATTATTATTATTATTATTATTATTATTATTATTATTATTATTATTATTATTATTATTATTATTATTATTATTATTATTATTATTATTATTATTATTATTATTATTATTATTATTATTATTATTATTATTATTATTATTATTATTATTATTATTATTATTATTATTATTATTATTATTATTATTATTATTATTATTATTATTATTATTATTATTATTATTATTATTATTATTATTATTATTATTAATAATAATAATAATAATAATAATAATAATAATAATAATAATAATAATAATAATAATAATAATAATAATAATAATAATAATAATAATAATAATAATAATAATAATAATAATAATAATAATAATAATAATAATAATAATAATAATAATAATAATAATAATAATAATAATAATAATAATAATAATAATAATAATAATAATAATAATAATAATAATAATAATAATAATAATAATAATAATAATAATAATAATAATAATAATAATAATAATAATAATAATAATAATA
The DNA here is from genome assembly GCA_034768735.1 of Schistosoma mekongi. Taxonomy (NCBI): domain Eukaryota; kingdom Metazoa; phylum Platyhelminthes; class Trematoda; order Strigeidida; family Schistosomatidae; genus Schistosoma; species Schistosoma mekongi. The sequence continues at coordinate 4,609 of JALJAT010000163.1, read as the reverse complement.
ATAATAATAATAATAATAATAATAATAATAATAATAATAATAATAATAATAATAATAATAATAATAATAATAATAATAATAATAATAATAATAATAATAATAATAATAATAATAATAATAATAATAATAATAATAATAATAATAATAATAATAATAATAATAATAATAATAATAATAATAATAATAATAATAATAATAATAATAATAATAATAATAATAATAATAATAATAATAATAATAATAATAATAATAATAATAATAATAATAATAATAATAATAATAATAATAATAATAATAATAATAATAATAATAATAATAATAATAATAATAATAATAATAATAATAATAATAATAATAATAATAATAATAATAATAATAATAATAATAATAATAATAATAATAATAATAATAATAATAATAATAATAATAATAATAATAATAATAATAATAATAATAATAATAATAATAATAATAATAATAATAATAATAATAATAATAATAATAATAATAATAATAATAATAATAATAATAATAATAATAATAATAATAATAATAATAATAATAATAATAATAATAATAATAATAATAATAATAATAATAATAATAATAATAATAATAATAATAATAATAATAATAATAATAATAATAATAATAATAATAATAATAATAATAATAATAATAATAATAATAATAATAATAATAATAATAATAATAATAATAATAATAATAATAATAATAATAATAATAATAATAATAATAATAATAATAATAATAATAATAATAATAATAATAATAATAATAATAATAATAATAATAATAATAATAATAATAATAATAATAATAATAATAATAATAATAATAATAATAATAATAATAATAATAATAATAATAATAATAATAATAATAATAATAATAATAATAATAATAATAATAATAATAATAATAATAATAATAATAATAATAATAATAATAATAATAATAATAATAATAATAATAATAATAATAATAATAATAATAATAATAATAATAATAATAATAATAATAATAATAATAATAATAATAATAATAATAATAATAATAATAATAATAATAATAATAATAATAATAATAATAATAATAATAATAATAATAATAATAATAATAATAATAATAATAATAATAATAATAATAATAATAATAATAATAATAATAATAATAATAATAATAATAATAATAATAATAATAATAATAATAATAATAATAATAATAATAATAATAATAATAATAATAATAATAATAATAATAATAATAATAATAATAATAATAATAATAATAATAATAATAATAATAATAATAATAATAATAATAATAATAATAATAATAATAATAATAATAATAATAATAATAATAATAATAATAATAATAATAATAATAATAATAATAATAATAATAATAATAATAATAATAATAATAATAATAATAATAATAATAATAATAATAATAATAATAATAATAATAATAATAATAATAATAATAATAATAGATCGGCTTCAGAACTGGATATTTTGGTTACTACTAATTTTAAACTTATAAATGCATAACCTGATGAGCTGGGAAAATTGACAAGATGGGGGGAGTGGGATAGTTTGCTAAATAATGTATTCATACAAATATTCATTGTCTTGAAATCAGTGAATTTAATTCAAATACTATTAATTCCTGATTGGACAAATCAAGACAGTGGGTAGACTAGAGAAATTAGGGTGGCTGATAAAAATTGTTGTGTAGTAAAAGACCATAATTTTACATGGGTAACATTTAGGGTGGGTTGACAAGTATGAAATTGCATTCTACGTAGAATGATATTGACTAAGTAAAACTGTGAAATGGGAGGTGGTGGTGGGGAATGGTGAGTAATAATTATAGGTTAGACTCAAACAACCTAAAATGACATAGGCGATAGCTATGCGGGTCAAGAGGCCAGAATACAGAAGAGGTGAATACAGAAGAGGTGAATACAGAAGAGGTACGTTCAACCCCTTCTCCTGCCATGGCCGACGTAAGATCCATGAAACCGATCTCCACCTAAATCATACGACGATTTAATTTGATTAATAATGTTGTTTATTTCAATGCTTACATTTGTATTTAATAAATAACCGGAAGACAAAATTTCTATCCAATTATCCCTGATATCTAAATGATGTTAGATCGGCTTCAGAACTGGATATTTTGGTTACTACTAATTTTAAACTTATAAATGCATAACCTGATGAGCTGGGAAAATTGACAAGATGGGGGGAGTGGGATAGTTTGCTAAATAATGTATTCATACAAATATTCATTGTCTTGAAATCAGTGAATTTAATTCAAATACTATTAATTCCTGATTGGACAAATCAAGACAGTGGGTAGACTAGAGAAATTAGGGTGGCTGATAAAAATTGTTGTGTAGTAAAAGACCATAATTTTACATGGGTAACATTTAGGGTGGGTTGACAAGTATGAAATTGCATTCTACGTAGAATGATATTGACTAAGTAAAACTGTGAAATGGGAGGTGGTGGTGGGGAATGGTGAGTAATAATTATAGGTTAGACTCAAACAACCTAAAATGACATAGGCGATAGCTATGCGGGTCAAGAGGCCAGAATACAGAAGAGGTGAATACAGAAGAGGTACGTTCAACCCCTTCTCCTGCCATGGCCGACGTAAGATCCATGAAACCGATCTCCACCTAAATCATACGACGATTTAATTTGATTAATGAATATTTCTCTTCCTCTCTTTATGTGCATTTCTATAATTCAAGTCTACCCTATCCAAATACCACTCTTGTTCAAAAATACATATAATAATAGTAATAATAATAATAATAATAATAATAATAATAATTATAATAATTATTATTATTATTATTATTATTATTATTATTATTATTATTATTATTATTATTATTATTATTATTGCAAATAATAATCAAGGTACACAGAATGAATTGAATATCACTCAATCTCTTCCTACTTTTATTGACTTTACAACATTTTAAGACCGAATAAATGAACTGAATACAATGCTTTCTATTATTGTTATTGTTACTATTCGACGAATCTTGACTATCACTCACTACATTTTGCAATCTCTTACCTATTCGATTACATTCTAAATGGGATTCAACCTTTGTCTACAAACACTTGATCTAATTGTATTTTGCGACCACGCCATCCCCTATGTCACCCATATACAGAGATACCTGTATATATTTGATTAATAATGTTGTTTATTTCAATGCTTACATTTGTATTTAATAAATAACCGGAAGACAAAATTTCTATCCAATTATCCCTGATATCTAAATGATGTTAGATCGGCTTCAGAACTGGATATTTTGGTTACTACTAATTTTAAACTTATAAATGCATAACCTGATGAGCTGGGAAAATTGACAAGATGGGGGGAGTAGGATAGTTTGCTAAATAATGTATTCATACAAATATTCATTGTCTTGAAATCAGTGAATTTAATTCAAATACTATTAATTCCTGATTGGACAAATCAAGACAGTGGGTAGACTAGAGAAATTAGGGTGGCTGATAAAAATTGTTGTGTAGTAAAAGACCATAATTTTACATGGGTAACATTTAGGGTGGGTTGACAAGTATGAAATTGCATTCTACGTAGAATGATATTGACTAAGTAAAACTGTGAAATGGGAGGTGGTGGTGGGGAATGGTGAGTAATAATTATAGGTTAGACTCAAACAACCTAAAATGACATAGGCGATAGCTATGCGGGTCAAGAGGCCAGAATACAGAAGAGGTGAATACAGAAGAGGTACGTTCAACCCCTTCTCCTGCCATGGCCGACGTAAGATCCATGAAACCGATCTCCACCTAAATCATACAACGATTTAATTTGATTAATGCATATTTTTCTTCCTCTCTTTATGTGCATTTCTATAATTCAAGTCTACCCTATCCAAATACCACTCTTGTTCAAAAATACATATAATAATAGTAATAATAATAATAATAATATTTGTAATAATAATTATAATAATTATTATTGTTACTATAATTATTGTTAATGTTATTGCTATTATTATTTATTATTATTGCAAATAATAATCAAGGTACACAGAATGAATTGAATATCACTCAATCTCTTCCTACTTTTATTGACTTTACAACATTTTAAGACCGAATAAATGAACTGAATACAATGCTTTCTATTATTGTTATTGTTACTATTCGACGAATCTTGACTATCACTCACTACATTTTGCAATCTCTTACCTATTCGATTACATTCTAAATGGGATTCAACCTTTGTCTACAAACACTTGATCTAATTGTATTTTGCGACCACGCCATCCCCTATGTCACCCATATACAGAGATACCTGTATATATTTGATTAATAATGTTGTTTATTTCAATGCTTACATTTGTATTTAATAAATAACCGGAAGACAAAATTTCTATCCAATTATCCCTGATATCTAAATGATGTTAGATCGGCTTCAGAACTGGATATTTTGGTTACTACTAATTTTAAACTTATAAATGCATAACCTGATGAGCTGGGAAAATTGACAAGATGGGGGGAGTAGGATAGTTTGATACAATATG
>JALJAT010000162.1:0-37184 GCA_034768735.1 Schistosoma mekongi | reverse complement strand
TCTCATCACTACCACCAACATCGATGCATGCATCCCATTTGCAATTCCATCAACCGCATCTCGACCTCAATATCACAACCAATCACTTCAATATGCACACATTATTGCCACGCATCATACTACTTAATTGGCAGATATCACTAGCAGTAATTTGATAGATGACGCGAATTTCGTCAATCCGCAATGTGAGTGTGGTGTTCGTGTAAATCAGACTGATGGTAGGCGTGCACAAATGTGGACACGCTCCTAATCCCACCAAAATGCAAACACATCATATCGTTGATGCCTCGAATGCAGCCGAAATGCAATACGAAGGCATTGCTGGAGTCACCACATCGTCGATTGCACGCATCACATGTCAAATCACGAGACATTCTCATCACTACCACCAACATCGATGCATTGCATCCCATTGCAATTCCATCAACCACATCCCGACCTCAGTATCACAACCAATCACTTCAATATTGCACACATTATTTGCTACGCATCATACTACTTAATTGGCAGATGTCTGTAGTAGTAATTGATAGATGACGCGAATTCGTGAATCACGGATGTGAGTGTGGTGTTTCGTGTAAATCAGACTGATTGGTAGGCGTGCACAAATGTGGACACGCTCCTAATCCCACCAAAATGCAAACACATCATATCGTTGATGCCTCGAAATGCAGCCGAAATGCAATACGAAGGCATTGCTGGAGTCACCACATCGTCGATTGCACGCATCACATTGTCAAATCACGAGACATTCTCATCACTACCACCAAACATCGATGCATGGCATCCCATTTGCAATTCCATCAACCACATCCCGACCTCAGTATCACAACCAATCACTTCAATATTGCACACATTATTTGCCACGCATCATACTACTTAATTGGCAGATGTCTGTAGTAGTAATTGATAGATGACGCGAATTCGTGAATCACGGATGTGAGTGTGGTGTTCGTGTAAATCAGACTGATGGTAGGCGTGCACAAATGCGGACACGCTCCTAATCCCACCAAAATGCAAACACATCATATCGTGATGCCTCGAAATGCAGCCGAATGCAATACGAAGGCATTGCTGGAGTCACCACATCGTCGATTGCACGCATCACATGTCAAATCACGAGACATTCTCATCACTACCACCAACATCGATGCATGCATCCCATTTGCAATTCCATCAACCACATCCCGACCTCAGTATCACAACCAATCACTTCAATATGCACACATTATTGCCACGCATCATACTACTAATTGGCAGATGTCTGTAGTAGTAATTGATAGATGACGCGAATTCGTGAATCACGGATGTGAGTGTGGTGTTCGTGTAAATCAGACTGATGGTAGGCGTGCACAAATGTGGACACGCTCCTAATCCCACCAAAATGCAAACACATCATATCGTTGATGCTCGAAATGCAGCCGAATGCAATACGAAGACATTGCTGGAGTCACCACATCGTCGATTGCACGCATCACATTGTCAATCACGAGACATTCTCATCACTACCACCAACATCGATGCATGCATCCCATTTGCATTCCATCAACCACATCCGACCTCAGTATCACAACCAATCATCTCTTCAATATTGCACACATTATTTGCTACGCATCATACTACTTAATTGGCAGATATCACTAGCAGTAATTTGATAGATGACGCGAATTTCGTGAATCACGGATGTGAGTGTGGTGTTTCGTGTAAATCAGACTGATTGGTAGGCGTGCACAAATGTGGACACGCTCCTAATCCCACTAAATTGCAAACACATCATATCGTTGATGCCTCGAAATGCAGCCGAAATGCAATACGAAGACATTGCTGGAGTCACCACATCGTCGATTGCACGCATCACATTGTCAAAGCACGAGGCATTCTCATCACTACCACCAAACATCGATGCATTGCATCCCATTTGCAATTCCATCAACCACATCCGACCTCAGTATCACAACCATCACTTCAATATTGCACACATTATTGCCACGCATCATACTACTTAATTGGCAGATATCACTAGCAGTAATTTGATAGATGACGCGAATTTCGTCAATCCGCAATGTGAGTGTGGTGTTTCGTGTAATCAGACTGATTGGTAGGCGTGCACAAATGTGGACACGCTCCTAATCCCACTAAATTGCAAACACATCATATCGTTGATGCTCGAAATGCAGCCGAAATGCAATACGAAGGCATTGCTGGAGTCACCACATCGTCGATTGCATGCATCACATTGTCAATCACGAGACATTCTCATCACTACACCAAACATCGATGCATGGCATCCCATTTGCAATTCCATCAACCACATCCCGACCTCAGTATCACAACCAATCACTTCAATATGCACACATTATTGCCACGCATCATACTACTTAATTGGCAGATATCACTAGCAGTAATTTGATAGATGACGCGAATTTCGTCAATCCGCAATGTGAGTGTGGTGTTCGTGTAAATCAGACTGATGGTAGGCGTGCACAAATGTGGACACGCTCCTAATCCACCAAAATGCAAACACATCATATCGTTGATGCTCGAAATGCAGCCGAATGCAATACGAAGGCATTGCTGGAGTCACCACATCGTCGATTGCATGCATCACATTGTCAAAGCACGAGGCATTCTCATCACTACACCAAACATCGATGCATGCATCCCATTTGCAATTCCATCAACCGCATCTCGACCTCAATATCACAACCAATCATCTCTTCAATATTGCACACATTATTGCCACGCATCATACTACTTAATTGGCAGATGTCTGTAGTAGTAATTTGATAGATGACGCGAATTTCGTCAATCCGCAATGTGAGTGTGGTGTTCGTGTAAATCAGACTGATGGTAGGCGTGCACAAATGTGGACACGCTCCTAATCCCACCAAAATGCAAACACATCATATCGTTGATGCCTCGAATGCAGCCGAAATGCAATACGAAGGCATTGCTGGAGTCACCACATCGTCGATTGCACGCATCACATGTCAAATCACGAGACATTCTCATCAATACCACCAAACATCGATGCATTGCATCCCATTGCAATTCCATCAACCGCATCTCGACCTCAATATCACAACCAATCACTTCAATATGCACACATTATTGCCACGCATCATACTACTTAATTGGCAGATATCACTAGCAGTAATTTGATAGATGACGCGAATTCGTGAATCACGGATGTGAGTGTGGTGTTCGTGTAAATCAGACTGATGGTAGGCGTGCACAAATGTGGACACGCTCCTAATCCCACCAAAATGCAAACACATCATATCGTTGATGCCTCGAAATGCAGCCGAATGCAATACGAAGACATTGCTGGAGTCACCACATCGTCGATTGCACGCATCACATTGTCAATCACGAGACATTCTCATCACTACCACCAACATCGATGCATTGCATCCCATTGCAATTCCATCAACCGCATCTCGACCTCAATATCACAACCAATCATCTCTTCAATATTGCACACATTATTTGCTACGCATCATACTACTTAATTGGCAGATATCACTAGCAGTAATTTGATAGATGACGCGAATTTCGTCAATCCGCAATGTGAGTGTGGTGTTCGTGTAAATCAGACTGATTGGTAGGCCTGCACAAATGCGGACACGCTCCTAATCCCACCAAAATGCAAACACATCATATCGTTGATGCTCGAAATGCAGCCGAATGCAATACGAAGGCATTGCTGGAGTCACCACATCGTCGATTGCATGCATCACATTGTCAAATCACGAGACATTCTCATCACTACCACCAACATCGATGCATGGCATCCCATTTGCAATTCCATCAACCACATCCCGACCTCAGTATCACAACCAATCACTTCATATTGCACACATTATTGCCACGCATCATACTACTTAATTGGCAGATATCACTAGCAGTAATTTGATAGATGACGCGAATTTCGTCAATCCGCAATGTGAGTGTGGTGTTTCGTGTAAATCAGACTGATGGTAGGCGTGCACAAATGTGGACACGCTCCTAATCCCACCAAAATGCAAACACATCATATCGTTGATGCCTCGAATGCAGCCGAAATGCAATACGAAGACATTGCTGGAGTCACCACATCGTCGATTGCACGCATCACATTGTCAAATCACGAGACATTCTCATCAATACCACCAAACATCGATGCATGGCATCCCATTTGCAATTCCATCAACCACATCCCGACCTCAGTATCACAACCAATCACTTCATATTGCACACATTATTTGCTACGCATCATACTACTTAATTGGCAGATATCACTAGCAGTAATTTGATAGATGACGCGAATTTCGTCAATCCGCAATGTGAGTGTGGTGTTCGTGTAAATCAGACTGATGGTAGGCGTGCACAAATGTGGACACGCTCCTAATCCCACCAAAATGCAAACACATCATATCGTTGATGCTCGAAATGCAGCCGAATGCAATACGAAGACATTGCTGGAGTCACCACATCGTCGATTGCACGCATCACATTGTCAATCACGAGACATTCTCATCACTACCACCAAACATCGATGCATTGCATCCCATTTGCAATTCCATCAACCACATCCCGACCTCAGTATCACAACCAATCACTTCAATATGCACACATTATTGCCACGCATCATACTACTTAATTGGCAGATATCACTAGCAGTAATTTGATAGATGACGCGAATTTCGTGAATCACGGATGTGAGTGTGGTGTTCGTGTAAATCAGACTGATTGGTAGGCGTGCACAATGTGGACACGCTCCTAATCCCACTAAATTGCAAACACATCATATCGTTGATGCCTCGAAATGCAGCCGAATGCAATACGAAGGCATTGCTGGAGTCACCACATCGTCGATTGCACGCATCACATGTCAAATCACGAGACATTCTCATCACTACCACCAACATCGATGCATGGCATCCCATTTGCAATTCCATCAACCGCATCTCGACCTCAATATCACAACCAATCACTTCAATATGCACACATTATTGCCACGCATCATACTACTTAATTGGCAGATATCACTAGCAGTAATTTGATAGATGACGCGAATTTCGTCAATCCGCAATGTGAGTGTGGTGTTCGTGTAAATCAGACTGATTGGTAGGCGTGCACAATGTGGACACGCTCCTAATCCCACTAAATTGCAAACACATCATATCGTGATGCCTCGAAATGCAGCCGAATGCAATACGAAGGCATTGCTGGAGTCACCACATCGTCGATTGCATGCATCACATTGTCAAAGCACGAGGCATTCTCATCACTACCACCAACATCGATGCATGGCATCCCATTTGCATTCCATCAACCACATCCGACCTCAGTATCACAACCAATCACTTCATATTGCACACATTATTTGCTACGCATCATACTACTTAATTGGCAGATGTCTGTAGTAGTAATTGATAGATGACGCGAATTCGTGAATCACGGATGTGAGTGTGGTGTTTCGTGTAATCAGACTGATTGGTAGGCCTGCACAAATGCGGACACGCTCCTAATCCACCAAAATGCAAACACATCATATCGTGATGCCTCGAAATGCAGCCGAAATGCAATACGAAGGCATTGCTGGAGTCACCACATCGTCGATTGCACGCATCATACTACTTAATTGGCAGATATCACTAGCAGTAATTTGATAGATGACGCGAATTTCGTCAATCCGCAATGTGAGTGTGGTGTTCGTGTAAATCAGACTGATTGGTAGGCGTGCACAATGTGGACACGCTCCTAATCCACCAAAATGCAAACACATCATATCGTGATGCCTCGAAATGCAGCCGAATGCAATACGAAGACATTGCTGGAGTCACCACATCGTCGATTGCACGCATCACATTGTCAATCACGAGACATTCTCATCACTACCACCAACATCGATGCATTGCATCCATTTGCAATTCCATCAACCACATCCGACCTCAGTATCACAACCAATCACTTCATATTGCACACATTATTTGCTACGCATCATACTACTTAATGGCAGATGTCTGTAGTAGTAATTTGATAGATGACGCGAATTCGTGAATCACGGATGTGAGTGTGGTGTTCGTGTAAATCAGACTGATGGTAGGCGTGCACAAATGCGGACACACTCCTAATCTCACCAAAATCCAAACACATAATATCGTTGATGCTCGAAATGCAGCCGAAATGCAATACGAAGGCATTGCTGGAGTCACCACATCGTCGATTGCACGCATCACATTGTCAAATCACGAGACATTCTCATCACTACCACCAACATCGATGCATTGCATCCATTTGCAATTCCATCAACCGCATCTCGACCTCAATATCACAACCAATCACTTCATATTGCACACATTATTGCCACGCATCATACTACTTAATTGGCAGATATCACTAGCAGTAATTTGATAGATGACGCGAATTCGTGAATCACGGATGTGAGTGTGGTGTTCGTGTAAATCAGACTGATGGTAGGCGTGCACAATGTGGACACGCTCCTAATCCACCAAAATGCAAACACATCATATCGTTGATGCTCGAAATGCAGCCGAATGCAATACGAAGACATTGCTGGAGTCACCACATCGTCGATTGCATGCATCACATTGTCAAATCACGAGACATTCTCATCAATACCACCAAACATCGATGCATGGCATCCCATTTGCAATTCCATCAACCACATCCGACCTCAGTATCACAACCATCACTTCAATATTGCACACATTATTTGCCACGCATCATACTACTTAATTGGCAGATATCACTAGCAGTAATTTGATAGATGACGCGAATTCGTGAATCACGGATGTGAGTGTGGTGTTCGTGTAAATCAGACTGATGGTAGGCGTGCACAAATGCGGACACGCTCCTAATCCCACCAAAATGCAAACACATCATATCGTTGATGCCTCGAATGCAGCCGAAATGCAATACGAAGGCATTGCTGGAGTCACCACATCGTCGATTGCACGCATCACATTGTCAATCACGAGACATTCTCATCACTACCACCAAACATCGATGCATGCATCCCATTTGCATTCCATCAACCACATCCGACCTCAGTATCACAACCATCACTTCAATATTGCACACATTATTGCCACGCATCATACTACTTAATTGGCAGATATCACTAGCAGTAATTTGATAGATGACGCGAATTCGTGAATCACGGATGTGAGTGTGGTGTTCGTGTAAATCAGACTGATGGTAGGCGTGCACAAATGTGGACACGCTCCTAATCCCACTAAATTGCAAACACATCATATCGTGATGCCTCGAAATGCAGCCGAATGCAATACGAAGGCATTGCTGGAGTCACCACATCGTCGATTGCATGCATCACATTGTCAATCACGAGACATTCTCATCAATACCACCAAACATCGATGCATGCATCCCATTTGCATTCCATCAACCACATCCGACCTCAGTATCACAACCATCACTTCAATATGCACACATTATTGCCACGCATCATACTACTTAATTGGCAGATATCACTAGCAGTAATTTGATAGATGACGCGAATTCGTGAATCACGGATGTGAGTGTGGTGTTTCGTGTAATCAGACTGATTGGTAGGCGTGCACAAATGTGGACACGCTCCTAATCCCACTAAATTGCAAACACATCATATCGTTGATGCCTCGAATGCAGCCGAAATGCAATACGAAGGCATTGCTGGAGTCACCACATCGTCGATTGCACGCATCACATGTCAAATCACGAGACATTCTCATCAATACCACCAAACATCGATGCATGGCATCCCATTTGCAATTCCATCAACCGCATCTCGACCTCAATATCACAACCAATCACTTCAATATGCACACATTATTGCCACGCATCATACTACTAATTGGCAGATGTCTGTAGTAGTAATTGATAGATGACGCGAATTCGTGAATCACGGATGTGAGTGTGGTGTTTCGTGTAAATCAGACTGATTGGTAGGCGTGCACAATGTGGACACGCTCCTAATCCCACCAAAATGCAAACACATCATATCGTGATGCCTCGAAATGCAGCCGAAATGCAATACGAAGGCATTGCTGGAGTCACCACATCGTCGATTGCATGCATCACATTGTCAATCACGAGACATTCTCATCACTACACCAAACATCGATGCATTGCATCCATTTGCAATTCCATCAACCACATCCCGACCTCAGTATCACAACCAATCACTTCAATATTGCACACATTATTTGCTACGCATCATACTACTTAATTGGCAGATATCACTAGCAGTAATTTGATAGATGACGCGAATTCGTGAATCACGGATGTGAGTGTGGTGTTCGTGTAAATCAGACTGATTGGTAGGCGTGCACAAATGTGGACACGCTCCTAATCCACCAAAATGCAAACACATCATATCGTTGATGCTCGAAATGCAGCCGAATGCAATACGAAGACATTGCTGGAGTCACCACATCGTCGATTGCATGCATCACATTGTCAAAGCACGAGGCATTCTCATCACTACACCAAACATCGATGCATTGCATCCATTTGCAATTCCATCAACCGCATCTCGACCTCAATATCACAACCAATCACTTCAATATTGCACACATTATTGCCACGCATCATACTACTTAATTGGCAGATATCACTAGCAGTAATTTGATAGATGACGCGAATTTCGTCAATCCGCAATGTGAGTGTGGTGTTCGTGTAAATCAGACTGATGGTAGGCGTGCACAATGTGGACACGCTCCTAATCCCACTAAATTGCAAACACATCATATCGTGATGCCTCGAAATGCAGCCGAATGCAATACGAAGACATTGCTGGAGTCACCACATCGTCGATTGCACGCATCACATTGTCAATCACGAGACATTCTCATCAATACCACCAAACATCGATGCATGGCATCCCATTTGCATTCCATCAACCACATCCCGACTCAGTATCACAACCAATCACTTCATATTGCACACATTATTGCCACGCATCATACTACTTAATTGGCAGATATCACTAGCAGTAATTTGATAGATGACGCGAATTCGTGAATCACGGATGTGAGTGTGGTGTTTCGTGTAAATCAGACTGATGGTAGGCGTGCACAAATGTGGACACGCTCCTAATCCCACTAAATTGCAAACACATCATATCGTTGATGCTCGAAATGCAGCCGAATGCAATACGAAGACATTGCTGGAGTCACCACATCGTCGATTGCACGCATCACATGTCAAATCACGAGACATTCTCATCACTACCACCAACATCGATGCATTGCATCCCATTGCAATTCCATCAACCACATCCCGACTCAGTATCACAACCAATCATCTCTTCAATATTGCACACATTATTTGCCACGCATCATACTACTAATTGGCAGATGTCTGTAGTAGTAATTTGATAGATGACGCGAATTCGTGAATCACGGATGTGAGTGTGGTGTTCGTGTAAATCAGACTGATGGTAGGCGTGCACAATGTGGACACGCTCCTAATCCACCAAAATGCAAACACATCATATCGTGATGCCTCGAAATGCAGCCGAATGCAATACGAAGGCATTGCTGGAGTCACCACATCGTCGATTGCACGCATCACATGTCAAATCACGAGACATTCTCATCAATACCACCAAACATCGATGCATGCATCCCATTTGCAATTCCATCAACCGCATCTCGACCTCAATATCACAACCAATCACTTCAATATGCACACATTATTGCCACGCATCATACTACTTAATTGGCAGATATCACTAGCAGTAATTTGATAGATGACGCGAATTCGTGAATCACGGATGTGAGTGTGGTGTTCGTGTAAATCAGACTGATGGTAGGCGTGCACAATGTGGACACGCTCCTAATCCACTAAATTGCAAACACATCATATCGTGATGCCTCGAAATGCAGCCGAATGCAATACGAAGACATTGCTGGAGTCACCACATCGTCGATTGCATGCATCACATTGTCAAATCACGAGACATTCTCATCACTACCACCAAACATCGATGCATGGCATCCCATTTGCATTCCATCAACCACATCCGACCTCAGTATCACAACCAATCACTTCAATATTGCACACATTATTGCCACGCATCATACTACTTAATTGGCAGATATCACTAGCAGTAATTTGATAGATGACGCGAATTTCGTCAATCCGCAATGTGAGTGTGGTGTTTCGTGTAATCAGACTGATTGGTAGGCCTGCACAAATGCGGACACGCTCCTAATCCACCAAAATGCAAACACATCATATCGTTGATGCCTCGAATGCAGCCGAAATGCAATACGAAGGCATTGCTGGAGTCACCACATCGTCGATTGCACGCATCACATTGTCAATCACGAGACATTCTCATCAATACCACCAAACATCGATGCATTGCATCCCATTTGCAATTCCATCAACCACATCCCGACTCAGTATCACAACCATCACTTCAATATTGCACACATTATTTGCCACGCATCATACTACTTAATGGCAGATGTCTGTAGTAGTAATTGATAGATGACGCGAATTTCGTCAATCCGCAATGTGAGTGTGGTGTTCGTGTAAATCAGACTGATGGTAGGCGTGCACAAATGCGGACACACTCCTAATCTCACCAAAATCCAAACACATAATATCGTTGATGCTCGAAATGCAGCCGAAATGCAATACGAAGGCATTGCTGGAGTCACCACATCGTCGATGCACGCATCACATGTCAAATCACGAGACATTCTCATCAATACCACCAAACATCGATGCATTGCATCCATTTGCAATTCCATCAACCGCATCTCGACCTCAATATCACAACCAATCACTTCAATATGCACACATTATTGCCACGCATCATACTACTTAATTGGCAGATATCACTAGCAGTAATTTGATAGATGACGCGAATTCGTGAATCACGGATGTGAGTGTGGTGTTCGTGTAAATCAGACTGATGGTAGGCGTGCACAAATGCGGACACACTCCTAATCTCACCAAAATCCAAACACATAATATCGTTGATGCTCGAAATGCAGCCGAAATGCAATACGAAGGCATTGCTGGAGTCACCACATCGTCGATTGCACGCATCACATGTCAAATCACGAGACATTCTCATCAATACCACCAAACATCGATGCATTGCATCCCATTTGCATTCCATCAACCACATCCCGACTCAGTATCACAACCAATCATCTCTTCAATATTGCACACATTATTGCCACGCATCATACTACTTAATGGCAGATGTCTGTAGTAGTAATTTGATAGATGACGCGAATTCGTGAATCACGGATGTGAGTGTGGTGTTCGTGTAAATCAGACTGATTGGTAGGCGTGCACAAATGCGGACACACTCCTAATCTCACCAAAATCCAAACACATAATATCGTTGATGCTCGAAATGCAGCCGAAATGCAATACGAAGGCATTGCTGGAGTCACCACATCGTCGATGCACGCATCACATTGTCAATCACGAGACATTCTCATCACTACCACCAAACATCGATGCATTGCATCCCATTGCAATTCCATCAACCACATCCCGACTCAGTATCACAACCATCACTTCAATATGCACACATTATTGCCACGCATCATACTACTTAATTGGCAGATATCACTAGCAGTAATTTGATAGATGACGCGAATTTCGTCAATCCGCAATGTGAGTGTGGTGTTCGTGTAAATCAGATGATTGGTAGGCGTGCACAATGTGGACACGCTCCTAATCCCACCAAAATGCAAACACATCATATCGTGATGCCTCGAAATGCAGCCGAATGCAATACGAAGGCATTGCTGGAGTCACCACATCGTCGATTGCATGCATCACATTGTCAAAGCACGAGGCATTCTCATCACTACCACCAACATCGATGCATGGCATCCCATTTGCATTCCATCAACCACATCCGACCTCAGTATCACAACCAATCACTTCATATTGCACACATATTTGCCACGCATCATACTACTAATTGGCAGATGTCTGTAGTAGTATTTGATAGATGACGCGAATTCGTGAATCACGGATGTGAGTGTGGTGTTCGTGTAAATCAGACTGATTGGTAGGCCTGCACAAATGCGGACACGCTCCTAATCCCACTAAATTGCAAACACATCATATCGTGATGCCTCGAAATGCAGCCGAAATGCAATACGAAGGCATTGCTGGAGTCACCACATCGTCGATGCACGCATCACATTGTCAATCACGAGACATTCTCATCAATACCACCAAACATCGATGCATTGCATCCCATTGCAATTCCATCAACCACATCCGACCTCAGTATCACAACCATCACTTCAATATGCACACATTATTGCCACGCATCATACTACTTAATTGGCAGATATCACTAGCAGTAATTTGATAGATGACGCGAATTTCGTCAATCCGCAATGTGAGTGTGGTGTTCGTGTAAATCAGACTGATGGTAGGCGTGCACAATGTGGACACGCTCCTAATCCCACTAAATTGCAAACACATCATATCGTGATGCCTCGAAATGCAGCCGAATGCAATACGAAGGCATTGCTGGAGTCACACATCGTCGATTGCACGCATCACATTGTCAAATCACGAGACATTCTCATCACTACACCAAACATCGATGCATGGCATCCCATTTGCAATTCCATCAACCGCATCTCGACCTCAATATCACAACCAATCACTTCAATATGCACACATTATTGCCACGCATCATACTACTAATTGGCAGATGTCTGTAGTAGTAATTGATAGATGACGCGAATTTCGTCAATCCGCAATGTGAGTGTGGTGTTCGTGTAAATCAGACTGATGGTAGGCGTGCACAATGTGGACACGCTCCTAATCCACCAAAATGCAAACACATCATATCGTGATGCCTCGAAATGCAGCCGAATGCAATACGAAGACATTGCTGGAGTCACCACATCGTCGATTGCACGCATCACATTGTCAAAGCACGAGGCATTCTCATCACTACCACCAACATCGATGCATTGCATCCCATTGCAATTCCATCAACCACATCCGACCTCAGTATCACAACCAATCACTTCAATATTGCACACATTATTTGCCACGCATCATACTACTAATTGGCAGATGTCTGTAGTAGTAATTGATAGATGACGCGAATTCGTGAATCACGGATGTGAGTGTGGTGTTTCGTGTAAATCAGACTGATGGTAGGCGTGCACAAATGCGGACACGCTCCTAATCCCACCAAAATGCAAACACATCATATCGTTGATGCCTCGAAATGCAGCCGAATGCAATACGAAGGCATTGCTGGAGTCACACATCGTCGATTGCATGCATCACATTGTCAATCACGAGACATTCTCATCACTACCACCAACATCGATGCATTGCATCCCATTGCAATTCCATCAACCGCATCTCGACCTCAATATCACAACCAATCATCTCTTCAATATTGCACACATTATTGCCACGCATCATACTACTAATTGGCAGATGTCTGTAGTAGTAATTGATAGATGACGCGAATTTCGTCAATCCGCAATGTGAGTGTGGTGTTCGTGTAAATCAGACTGATGGTAGGCGTGCACAATGTGGACACGCTCCTAATCCACCAAAATGCAAACACATCATATCGTGATGCCTCGAAATGCAGCGAAATGCAATACGAAGACATTGCTGGAGTCACACATCGTCGATTGCACGCATCACATTGTCAATCACGAGACATTCTCATCACTACCACCAACATCGATGCATGGCATCCCATTTGCAATTCCATCAACCACATCCGACCTCAGTATCACAACCAATCACTTCATATTGCACACATATTTGCCACGCATCATACTACTAATTGGCAGATGTCTGTAGTAGTAATTGATAGATGACGCGAATTCGTGAATCACGGATGTGAGTGTGGTGTTCGTGTAAATCAGACTGATTGGTAGGCGTGCACAAATGCGGACACGCTCCTAATCCCACCAAAATGCAAACACATCATATCGTGATGCCTCGAAATGCAGCGAAATGCAATACGAAGGCATTGCTGGAGTCACACATCGTCGATTGCACGCATCACATTGTCAATCACGAGACATTCTCATCAATACCACCAAACATCGATGCATTGCATCCCATTGCAATTCCATCAACCACATCCGACCTCAGTATCACAACCATCA
Source organism: Schistosoma mekongi (assembly GCA_034768735.1). NCBI lineage: Eukaryota > Metazoa > Platyhelminthes > Trematoda > Strigeidida > Schistosomatidae > Schistosoma > Schistosoma mekongi. The sequence continues at coordinate 23,031 of JALJAT010000162.1, read as the reverse complement.
CTTCAATATGCACACATTATTGCCACGCATCATACTACTTAATTGGCAGATATCACTAGCAGTAATTTGATAGATGACGCGAATTTCGTCAATCCGCAATGTGAGTGTGGTGTTCGTGTAAATCAGATGATTGGTAGGCGTGCACAATGTGGACACGCTCCTAATCCCACCAAAATGCAAACACATCATATCGTTGATGCTCGAAATGCAGCCGAATGCAATACGAAGGCATTGCTGGAGTCACCACATCGTCGATTGCATGCATCACATTGTCAAATCACGAGACATTCTCATCAATACCACCAAACATCGATGCATTGCATCCATTTGCAATTCCATCAACCGCATCTCGACCTCAATATCACAACCAATCACTTCAATATTGCACACATATTTGCCACGCATCATACTACTTAATTGGCAGATATCACTAGCAGTAATTTGATAGATGACGCGAATTTCGTCAATCCGCAATGTGAGTGTGGTGTTCGTGTAAATCAGACTGATGGTAGGCGTGCACAAATGCGGACACGCTCCTAATCCCACTAAATTGCAAACACATCATATCGTGATGCCTCGAAATGCAGCCGAATGCAATACGAAGGCATTGCTGGAGTCACACATCGTCGATTGCACGCATCACATTGTCAATCACGAGACATTCTCATCACTACCACCAACATCGATGCATGCATCCCATTTGCATTCCATCAACCACATCCGACCTCAGTATCACAACCATCACTTCAATATGCACACATTATTGCCACGCATCATACTACTTAATTGGCAGATATCACTAGCAGTAATTTGATAGATGACGCGAATTTCGTCAATCCGCAATGTGAGTGTGGTGTTCGTGTAAATCAGACTGATGGTAGGCGTGCACAATGTGGACACGCTCCTAATCCCACCAAAATGCAACACATCATATCGTTGATGCTCGAAATGCAGCCGAATGCAATACGAAGGCATTGCTGGAGTCACCACATCGTCGATTGCACGCATCACATTGTCAAATCACGAGACATTCTCATCAATACCACCAAACATCGATGCATGCATCCCATTTGCAATTCCATCAACCGCATCTCGACCTCAATATCACAACCAATCACTTCAATATTGCACACATATTTGCCACGCATCATACTACTTAATTGGCAGATATCACTAGCAGTAATTTGATAGATGACGCGAATTTCGTGAATCACGGATGTGAGTGTGGTGTTCGTGTAAATCAGACTGATGGTAGGCGTGCACAAATGCGGACACGCTCCTAATCCCACTAAATTGCAAACACATCATATCGTGATGCCTCGAAATGCAGCCGAATGCAATACGAAGGCATTGCTGGAGTCACACATCGTCGATTGCATGCATCACATTGTCAATCACGAGACATTCTCATCACTACCACCAAACATCGATGCATGCATCCCATTTGCATTCCATCAACCACATCCGACCTCAGTATCACAACCATCACTTCAATATGCACACATTATTTGCACGCATCATACTACTTAATTGGCAGATATCACTAGCAGTAATTTGATAGATGACGCGAATTTCGTCAATCCGCAATGTGAGTGTGGTGTTCGTGTAAATCAGACTGATGGTAGGCGTGCACAAATGTGGACACGCTCCTAATCCACCAAAATGCAACACATCATATCGTTGATGCTCGAAATGCAGCCGAATGCAATACGAAGGCATTGCTGGAGTCACACATCGTCGATTGCACGCATCACATTGTCAATCACGAGACATTCTCATCACTACACCAAACATCGATGCATGGCATCCCATTTGCAATTCCATCAACCACATCCGACCTCAGTATCACAACCAATCACTTCAATATGCACACATTATTGCCACGCATCATACTACTTAATTGGCAGATATCACTAGCAGTAATTTGATAGATGACGCGAATTTCGTCAATCCGCAATGTGAGTGTGGTGTTCGTGTAAATCAGACTGATGGTAGGCGTGCACAATGTGGACACGCTCCTAATCCACCAAAATGCAACACATCATATCGTTGATGCTCGAAATGCAGCCGAATGCAATACGAAGGCATTGCTGGAGTCACACATCGTCGATTGCACGCATCACATTGTCAATCACGAGACATTCTCATCAATACCACCAAACATCGATGCATTGCATCCCATTTGCATTCCATCAACCACATCCCGACCTCAGTATCACAACCAATCATCTCTTCAATATTGCACACATTATTTGCCACGCATCATACTACTTAATGGCAGATGTCTGTAGTAGTAATTTGATAGATGACGCGAATTTCGTGAATCACGGATGTGAGTGTGGTGTTTCGTGTAAATCAGACTGATTGGTAGGCGTGCACAAATGCGGACACACTCCTAATCTCACCAAAATCCAAACACATAATATCGTTGATGCTCGAAATGCAGCGAAATGCAATACGAAGACATTGCTGGAGTCACCACATCGTCGATTGCATGCATCACATTGTCAAATCACGAGACATTCTCATCAATACCACCAAACATCGATGCATGCATCCCATTTGCATTCCATCAACCACATCCGACCTCAGTATCACAACCATCACTTCAATATGCACACATTATTGCCACGCATCATACTACTTAATTGGCAGATATCACTAGCAGTAATTTGATAGATGACGCGAATTTCGTCAATCCGCAATGTGAGTGTGGTGTTCGTGTAAATCAGACTGATGGTAGGCGTGCACAATGTGGACACGCTCCTAATCCACCAAAATGCAACACATCATATCGTTGATGCTCGAAATGCAGCGAAATGCAATACGAAGGCATTGCTGGAGTCACCACATCGTCGATTGCACGCATCACATTGTCAATCACGAGACATTCTCATCAATACCACCAAACATCGATGCATGGCATCCCATTTGCATTCCATCAACCACATCCCGACTCAGTATCACAACCAATCATCTCTTCAATATTGCACACATTATTTGCCACGCATCATACTACTTAATGGCAGATGTCTGTAGTAGTAATTTGATAGATGACGCGAATTTCGTGAATCACGGATGTGAGTGTGGTGTTTCGTGTAAATCAGACTGATTGGTAGGCGTGCACAAATGTGGACACGCTCCTAATCCCACCAAAATGCAAACACATCATATCGTTGATGCTCGAAATGCAGCGAAATGCAATACGAAGACATTGCTGGAGTCACCACATCGTCGATTGCATGCATCACATTGTCAAATCACGAGACATTCTCATCAATACCACCAAACATCGATGCATGCATCCCATTTGCATTCCATCAACCACATCCGACCTCAGTATCACAACCATCACTTCAATATGCACACATTATTGCCACGCATCATACTACTTAATTGGCAGATATCACTAGCAGTAATTTGATAGATGACGCGAATTCGTGAATCACGGATGTGAGTGTGGTGTTCGTGTAAATCAGACTGATTGGTAGGCGTGCACAATGTGGACACGCTCCTAATCCACCAAAATGCAACACATCATATCGTGATGCCTCGAAATGCAGCCGAATGCAATACGAAGACATTGCTGGAGTCACCACATCGTCGATTGCACGCATCACATTGTCAATCACGAGACATTCTCATCACTACCACCAACATCGATGCATTGCATCCATTTGCAATTCCATCAACCGCATCTCGACCTCAATATCACAACCAATCACTTCATATTGCACACATTATTGCCACGCATCATACTACTAATTGGCAGATGTCTGTAGTAGTAATTTGATAGATGACGCGAATTTCGTCAATCCGCAATGTGAGTGTGGTGTTCGTGTAAATCAGACTGATGGTAGGCGTGCACAAATGTGGACACGCTCCTAATCCACCAAAATGCAACACATCATATCGTGATGCCTCGAAATGCAGCGAAATGCAATACGAAGACATTGCTGGAGTCACCACATCGTCGATTGCACGCATCACATTGTCAAAGCACGAGGCATTCTCATCACTACCACCAAACATCGATGCATGGCATCCCATTTGCATTCCATCAACCACATCCGACCTCAGTATCACAACAATCACTTCAATATGCACACATTATTTGCACGCATCATACTACTAATTGGCAGATGTCTGTAGTAGTAATTGATAGATGACGCGAATTTCGTCAATCCGCAATGTGAGTGTGGTGTTCGTGTAAATCAGACTGATGGTAGGCGTGCACAATGTGGACACGCTCCTAATCCCACCAAAATGCAACACATCATATCGTGATGCCTCGAAATGCAGCCGAATGCAATACGAAGGCATTGCTGGAGTCACCACATCGTCGATTGCACGCATCACATTGTCAAATCACGAGACATTCTCATCAATACCACCAAACATCGATGCATGGCATCCCATTTGCATTCCATCAACCACATCCGACCTCAGTATCACAACCATCACTTCAATATGCACACATTATTGCCACGCATCATACTACTTAATTGGCAGATATCACTAGCAGTAATTTGATAGATGACGCGAATTCGTGAATCACGGATGTGAGTGTGGTGTTTCGTGTAATCAGACTGATTGGTAGGCCTGCACAAATGCGGACACGCTCCTAATCCACCAAAATGCAACACATCATATCGTGATGCCTCGAAATGCAGCCGAATGCAATACGAAGACATTGCTGGAGTCACCACATCGTCGATTGCACGCATCACATGTCAAATCACGAGACATTCTCATCAATACCACCAAACATCGATGCATTGCATCCCATTTGCAATTCATCAACCACATCCCGACCTCAGTATCACAACCAATCACTTCAATATTGCACACATTATTTGCCACGCATCATACTACTTAATGGCAGATGTCTGTAGTAGTATTTGATAGATGACGCGAATTCGTGAATCACGGATGTGAGTGTGGTGTTCGTGTAAATCAGACTGATGGTAGGCGTGCACAAATGCGGACACGCTCCTAATCCACCAAAATGCAACACATCATATCGTTGATGCTCGAAATGCAGCGAAATGCAATACGAAGACATTGCTGGAGTCACCACATCGTCGATTGCACGCATCACATGTCAAATCACGAGACATTCTCATCAATACCACCAAACATCGATGCATGCATCCCATTTGCAATTCATCAACCACATCCGACCTCAGTATCACAACCATCACTTCAATATGCACACATTATTGCCACGCATCATACTACTTAATTGGCAGATATCACTAGCAGTAATTTGATAGATGACGCGAATTCGTGAATCACGGATGTGAGTGTGGTGTTCGTGTAAATCAGACTGATTGGTAGGCCTGCACAAATGCGGACACGCTCCTAATCCACCAAAATGCAAACACATCATATCGTGATGCCTCGAAATGCAGCCGAATGCAATACGAAGACATTGCTGGAGTCACCACATCGTCGATTGCACGCATCACATGTCAAATCACGAGACATTCTCATCAATACCACCAAACATCGATGCATTGCATCCCATTTGCAATTCCATCAACCACATCCCGACCTCAGTATCACAACCAATCACTTCAATATTGCACACATTATTTGCCACGCATCATACTACTTAATGGCAGATGTCTGTAGTAGTATTTGATAGATGACGCGAATTCGTGAATCACGGATGTGAGTGTGGTGTTCGTGTAAATCAGACTGATGGTAGGCGTGCACAAATGCGGACACGCTCCTAATCCACCAAAATGCAAACACATCATATCGTTGATGCTCGAAATGCAGCGAAATGCAATACGAAGACATTGCTGGAGTCACCACATCGTCGATTGCACGCATCACATGTCAAATCACGAGACATTCTCATCAATACCACCAAACATCGATGCATTGCATCCATTTGCAATTCCATCAACCACATCCCGACTCAGTATCACAACCATCACTTCAATATGCACACATTATTGCCACGCATCATACTACTTAATTGGCAGATATCACTAGCAGTAATTTGATAGATGACGCGAATTTCGTCAATCCGCAATGTGAGTGTGGTGTTTCGTGTAATCAGACTGATTGGTAGGCGTGCACAAATGTGGACACGCTCCTAATCCCACCAAAATGCAAACACATCATATCGTGATGCCTCGAAATGCAGCGAAATGCAATACGAAGGCATTGCTGGAGTCACCACATCGTCGATTGCACGCATCACATGTCAAATCACGAGACATTCTCATCACTACCACCAACATCGATGCATTGCATCCCATTGCAATTCCATCAACCGCATCTCGACCTCAATATCACAACCAATCACTTCAATATTGCACACATTATTTGCTACGCATCATACTACTAATTGGCAGATGTCTGTAGTAGTAATTGATAGATGACGCGAATTTCGTGAATCACGGATGTGAGTGTGGTGTTCGTGTAAATCAGACTGATGGTAGGCGTGCACAAATGTGGACACGCTCCTAATCCCACTAAATTGCAAACACATCATATCGTGATGCCTCGAAATGCAGCGAAATGCAATACGAAGACATTGCTGGAGTCACCACATCGTCGATTGCACGCATCACATGTCAAATCACGAGACATTCTCATCACTACCACCAACATCGATGCATTGCATCCCATTGCAATTCCATCAACCGCATCTCGACCTCAATATCACAACCAATCACTTCATATTGCACACATTATTGCCACGCATCATACTACTAATTGGCAGATGTCTGTAGTAGTAATTGATAGATGACGCGAATTCGTGAATCACGGATGTGAGTGTGGTGTTCGTGTAAATCAGACTGATTGGTAGGCCTGCACAAATGCGGACACGCTCCTAATCCCACCAAAATGCAAACACATCATATCGTTGATGCTCGAAATGCAGCCGAATGCAATACGAAGACATTGCTGGAGTCACCACATCGTCGATTGCACGCATCACATTGTCAATCACGAGACATTCTCATCAATACCACCAAACATCGATGCATTGCATCCCATTGCAATTCCATCAACCGCATCTCGACCTCAATATCACAACCAATCACTTCATATTGCACACATTATTTGCTACGCATCATACTACTAATTGGCAGATGTCTGTAGTAGTAATTGATAGATGACGCGAATTTCGTGAATCACGGATGTGAGTGTGGTGTTTCGTGTAAATCAGACTGATTGGTAGGCGTGCACAAATGTGGACACGCTCCTAATCCCACCAAAATGCAAACACATCATATCGTTGATGCCTCGAAATGCAGCCGAAATGCAATACGAAGGCATTGCTGGAGTCACCACATCGTCGATTGCATGCATCACATTGTCAATCACGAGACATTCTCATCAATACCACCAAACATCGATGCATTGCATCCCATTGCAATTCCATCAACCACATCCCGACTCAGTATCACAACCAATCACTTCAATATGCACACATTATTGCCACGCATCATACTACTTAATTGGCAGATATCACTAGCAGTAATTTGATAGATGACGCGAATTTCGTCAATCCGCAATGTGAGTGTGGTGTTCGTGTAAATCAGACTGATGGTAGGCGTGCACAAATGCGGACACGCTCCTAATCCCACCAAAATGCAAACACATCATATCGTGATGCCTCGAAATGCAGCCGAATGCAATACGAAGACATTGCTGGAGTCACCACATCGTCGATTGCATGCATCACATTGTCAATCACGAGACATTCTCATCAATACCACCAAACATCGATGCATTGCATCCCATTGCAATTCCATCAACCGCATCTCGACCTCAATATCACAACCAATCACTTCATATTGCACACATTATTTGCTACGCATCATACTACTAATTGGCAGATGTCTGTAGTAGTAATTGATAGATGACGCGAATTTCGTGAATCACGGATGTGAGTGTGGTGTTTCGTGTAAATCAGACTGATTGGTAGGCGTGCACAAATGTGGACACGCTCCTAATCCCACCAAAATGCAAACACATCATATCGTTGATGCTCGAAATGCAGCGAAATGCAATACGAAGACATTGCTGGAGTCACCACATCGTCGATTGCACGCATCACATTGTCAAAGCACGAGGCATTCTCATCACTACACCAAACATCGATGCATGGCATCCCATTTGCATTCCATCAACCACATCCCGACTCAGTATCACAACCATCACTTCAATATGCACACATTATTGCCACGCATCATACTACTAATTGGCAGATGTCTGTAGTAGTAATTGATAGATGACGCGAATTCGTGAATCACGGATGTGAGTGTGGTGTTCGTGTAAATCAGAATGATTGGTAGGCGTGCACAAATGCGGACACGCTCCTAATCCCACTAAATTGCAAACACATCATATCGTGATGCCTCGAAATGCAGCGAAATGCAATACGAAGGCATTGCTGGAGTCACCACATCGTCGATTGCACGCATCACATTGTCAATCACGAGACATTCTCATCACTACACCAAACATCGATGCATTGCATCCCATTTGCATTCCATCAACCACATCCCGACTCAGTATCACAACCAATCACTTCATATTGCACACATTATTTGCCACGCATCATACTACTAATTGGCAGATGTCTGTAGTAGTATTTGATAGATGACGCGAATTCGTGAATCACGGATGTGAGTGTGGTGTTCGTGTAAATCAGAATGATTGGTAGGCGTGCACAAATGCGGACACACTCCTAATCTCACCAAAATCCAAACACATAATATCGTTGATGCTCGAAATGCAGCCGAAATGCAATACGAAGGCATTGCTGGAGTCACCACATCGTCGATTGCACGCATCACATTGTCAATCACGAGACATTCTCATCAATACCACCAAACATCGATGCATTGCATCCCATTGCAATTCCATCAACCACATCCCGACCTCAGTATCACAACCATCACTTCAATATTGCACACATATTTGCCACGCATCATACTACTTAATTGGCAGATATCACTAGCAGTAATTTGATAGATGACGCGAATTTCGTCAATCCGCAATGTGAGTGTGGTGTTCGTGTAAATCAGAATGATTGGTAGGCGTGCACAAATGCGGACACGCTCCTAATCCCACTAAATTGCAAACACATCATATCGTTGATGCTCGAAATGCAGCGAAATGCAATACGAAGACATTGCTGGAGTCACCACATCGTCGATTGCATGCATCACATTGTCAAATCACGAGACATTCTCATCACTACCACCAACATCGATGCATGGCATCCCATTTGCAATTCCATCAACCACATCCCGACTCAGTATCACAACCATCACTTCAATATTGCACACATATTTGCCACGCATCATACTACTTAATTGGCAGATATCACTAGCAGTAATTTGATAGATGACGCGAATTCGTGAATCACGGATGTGAGTGTGGTGTTCGTGTAAATCAGACTGATGGTAGGCGTGCACAAATGCGGACACGCTCCTAATCCCACCAAAATGCAAACACATCATATCGTTGATGCTCGAAATGCAGCCGAAATGCAATACGAAGGCATTGCTGGAGTCACCACATCGTCGATTGCATGCATCACATTGTCAAATCACGAGACATTCTCATCACTACCACCAAACATCGATGCATTGCATCCCATTGCAATTCCATCAACCACATCCCGACTCAGTATCACAACCATCACTTCAATATTGCACACATTATTGCCACGCATCATACTACTAATTGGCAGATGTCTGTAGTAGTATTTGATAGATGACGCGAATTCGTGAATCACGGATGTGAGTGTGGTGTTTCGTGTAATCAGACTGATTGGTAGGCGTGCACAAATGTGGACACGCTCCTAATCCCACTAAATTGCAAACACATCATATCGTGATGCCTCGAAATGCAGCCGAATGCAATACGAAGGCATTGCTGGAGTCACCACATCGTCGATTGCACGCATCACATGTCAAATCACGAGACATTCTCATCACTACACCAAACATCGATGCATTGCATCCCATTGCAATTCCATCAACCGCATCTCGACCTCAATATCACAACCAATCACTTCAATATGCACACATTATTGCCACGCATCATACTACTTAATTGGCAGATATCACTAGCAGTAATTTGATAGATGACGCGAATTTCGTCAATCCGCAATGTGAGTGTGGTGTTCGTGTAAATCAGACTGATGGTAGGCGTGCACAAATGCGGACACGCTCCTAATCCCACCAAAATGCAAACACATCATATCGTGATGCCTCGAAATGCAGCCGAATGCAATACGAAGACATTGCTGGAGTCACCACATCGTCGATTGCACGCATCACATTGTCAAATCACGAGACATTCTCATCACTACCACCAACATCGATGCATTGCATCCATTTGCAATTCCATCAACCGCATCTCGACCTCAATATCACAACCAATCATCTCTTCAATATTGCACACATTATTTGCTACGCATCATACTACTTAATTGGCAGATATCACTAGCAGTAATTTGATAGATGACGCGAATTTCGTGAATCACGGATGTGAGTGTGGTGTTCGTGTAAATCAGACTGATGGTAGGCGTGCACAAATGCGGACACGCTCCTAATCCACCAAAATGCAAACACATCATATCGTTGATGCCTCGAAATGCAGCCGAAATGCAATACGAAGGCATTGCTGGAGTCACCACATCGTCGATTGCATGCATCACATTGTCAATCACGAGACATTCTCATCACTACCACCAACATCGATGCATGGCATCCCATTTGCATTCCATCAACCACATCCGACCTCAGTATCACAACCAATCACTTCATATTGCACACATTATTGCCACGCATCATACTACTTAATTGGCAGATATCACTAGCAGTAATTTGATAGATGACGCGAATTCGTGAATCACGGATGTGAGTGTGGTGTTCGTGTAAATCAGACTGATGGTAGGCGTGCACAATGTGGACACGCTCCTAATCCCACTAAATTGCAAACACATCATATCGTGATGCCTCGAAATGCAGCCGAAATGCAATACGAAGACATTGCTGGAGTCACCACATCGTCGATTGCACGCATCACATTGTCAAATCACGAGACATTCTCATCAATACCACCAAACATCGATGCATGGCATCCCATTTGCATTCCATCAACCACATCCGACCTCAGTATCACAACCAATCACTTCAATATGCACACATTATTTGCTACGCATCATACTACTTAATTGGCAGATATCACTAGCAGTAATTTGATAGATGACGCGAATTCGTGAATCACGGATGTGAGTGTGGTGTTTCGTGTAAATCAGACTGATGGTAGGCGTGCACAAATGCGGACACGCTCCTAATCCACCAAAATGCAAACACATCATATCGTTGATGCTCGAAATGCAGCCGAATGCAATACGAAGGCATTGCTGGAGTCACCACATCGTCGATTGCACGCATCACATTGTCAATCACGAGACATTCTCATCACTACCACCAAACATCGATGCATTGCATCCCATTGCAATTCCATCAACCACATCCCGACTCAGTATCACAACCAATCATCTCTTCAATATTGCACACATTATTTGCTACGCATCATACTACTTAATTGGCAGATATCACTAGCAGTAATTTGATAGATGACGCGAATTCGTGAATCACGGATGTGAGTGTGGTGTTCGTGTAAATCAGACTGATTGGTAGGCGTGCACAAATGTGGACACGCTCCTAATCCCACTAAATTGCAAACACATCATATCGTGATGCCTCGAAATGCAGCCGAAATGCAATACGAAGGCATTGCTGGAGTCACCACATCGTCGATTGCACGCATCACATGTCAAATCACGAGACATTCTCATCACTACCACCAACATCGATGCATGGCATCCCATTTGCATTCCATCAACCACATCCGACCTCAGTATCACAACCATCACTTCAATATGCACACATTATTGCCACGCATCATACTACTTAATGGCAGATGTCTGTAGTAGTAATTGATAGATGACGCGAATTTCGTCAATCCGCAATGTGAGTGTGGTGTTCGTGTAAATCAGACTGATGGTAGGCGTGCACAAATGTGGACACGCTCCTAATCCCACCAAAATGCAAACACATCATATCGTTGATGCCTCGAATGCAGCCGAAATGCAATACGAAGGCATTGCTGGAGTCACCACATCGTCGATTGCACGCATCACATGTCAAATCACGAGACATTCTCATCACTACCACCAAACATCGATGCATTGCATCCCATTTGCAATTCCATCAACCACATCCCGACCTCAGTATCACAACCATCACTTCAATATGCACACATTATTGCCACGCATCATACTACTTAATTGGCAGATATCACTAGCAGTAATTTGATAGATGACGCGAATTTCGTCAATCCGCAATGTGAGTGTGGTGTTCGTGTAAATCAGACTGATTGGTAGGCGTGCACAATGTGGACACGCTCCTAATCCCACTAAATTGCAAACACATCATATCGTGATGCCTCGAAATGCAGCGAAATGCAATACGAAGGCATTGCTGGAGTCACCACATCGTCGATTGCACGCATCACATTGTCAAATCACGAGACATTCTCATCACTACCACCAACATCGATGCATGGCATCCCATTTGCAATTCCATCAACCGCATCTCGACCTCAATATCACAACCAATCACTTCAATATGCACACATTATTGCCACGCATCATACTACTTAATGGCAGATGTCTGTAGTAGTAATTGATAGATGACGCGAATTTCGTCAATCCGCAATGTGAGTGTGGTGTTCGTGTAAATCAGACTGATGGTAGGCGTGCACAATGTGGACACGCTCCTAATCCACCAAAATGCAAACACATCATATCGTGATGCCTCGAAATGCAGCCGAATGCAATACGAAGGCATTGCTGGAGTCACCACATCGTCGATGCACGCATCACATGTCAAATCACGAGACATTCTCATCACTACCACCAAACATCGATGCATTGCATCCCATTTGCAATTCCATCAACCACATCCCGACCTCAGTATCACAACCATCACTTCAATATGCACACATTATTGCCACGCATCATACTACTTAATTGGCAGATATCACTAGCAGTAATTTGATAGATGACGCGAATTTCGTCAATCCGCAATGTGAGTGTGGTGTTCGTGTAAATCAGACTGATTGGTAGGCGTGCACAATGTGGACACGCTCCTAATCCCACTAAATTGCAAACACATCATATCGTGATGCCTCGAAATGCAGCCGAATGCAATACGAAGGCATTGCTGGAGTCACCACATCGTCGATTGCACGCATCACATTGTCAAATCACGAGACATTCTCATCACTACCACCAACATCGATGCATGCATCCCATTTGCAATTCCATCAACCACATCCCGACTCAGTATCACAACCATCACTTCAATATGCACACATTATTGCCACGCATCATACTACTTAATGGCAGATGTCTGTAGTAGTAATTGATAGATGACGCGAATTTCGTGAATCACGGATGTGAGTGTGGTGTTCGTGTAAATCAGACTGATGGTAGGCGTGCACAAATGCGGACACGCTCCTAATCCCACCAAAATGCAAACACATCATATCGTTGATGCTCGAAATGCAGCCGAAATGCAATACGAAGGCATTGCTGGAGTCACCACATCGTCGATTGCATGCATCACATTGTCAATCACGAGACATTCTCATCACTACCACCAACATCGATGCATTGCATCCATTTGCAATTCCATCAACCGCATCTCGACCTCAATATCACAACCAATCACTTCAATATGCACACATTATTTGCCACGCATCATACTACTTAATTGGCAGATGTCTGTAGTAGTAATTGATAGATGACGCGAATTCGTGAATCACGGATGTGAGTGTGGTGTTCGTGTAAATCAGACTGATGGTAGGCGTGCACAATGTGGACACGCTCCTAATCCCACCAAAATGCAAACACATCATATCGTGATGCCTCGAAATGCAGCCGAATGCAATACGAAGGCATTGCTGGAGTCACCACATCGTCGATTGCACGCATCACATGTCAAATCACGAGACATTCTCATCAATACCACCAAACATCGATGCATTGCATCCATTTGCAATTCCATCAACCGCATCTCGACCTCAATATCACAACCAATCACTTCAATATGCACACATTATTGCCACGCATCATACTACTTAATTGGCAGATATCACTAGCAGTAATTTGATAGATGACGCGAATTCGTGAATCACGGATGTGAGTGTGGTGTTCGTGTAAATCAGACTGATGGTAGGCGTGCACAATGTGGACACGCTCCTAATCCCACCAAAATGCAAACACATCATATCGTTGATGCTCGAAATGCAGCCGAAATGCAATACGAAGGCATTGCTGGAGTCACCACATCGTCGATTGCATGCATCACATTGTCAATCACGAGACATTCTCATCAATACCACCAAACATCGATGCATTGCATCCCATTTGCAATTCCATCAACCACATCCCGACTCAGTATCACAACCAATCACTTCATATTGCACACATTATTTGCCACGCATCATACTACTTAATTGGCAGATGTCTGTAGTAGTAATTTGATAGATGACGCGAATTCGTGAATCACGGATGTGAGTGTGGTGTTCGTGTAAATCAGACTGATGGTAGGCGTGCACAAATGCGGACACGCTCCTAATCCCACTAAATTGCAAACACATCATATCGTGATGCCTCGAAATGCAGCCGAATGCAATACGAAGGCATTGCTGGAGTCACCACATCGTCGATTGCACGCATCACATGTCAAATCACGAGACATTCTCATCAATACCACCAAACATCGATGCATGGCATCCCATTTGCATTCCATCAACCACATCCCGACTCAGTATCACAACCAATCATCTCTTCAATATTGCACACATTATTGCCACGCATCATACTACTTAATTGGCAGATATCACTAGCAGTAATTTGATAGATGACGCGAATTTCGTCAATCCGCAATGTGAGTGTGGTGTTCGTGTAAATCAGACTGATGGTAGGCGTGCACAATGTGGACACGCTCCTAATCCCACCAAAATGCAAACACATCATATCGTTGATGCCTCGAATGCAGCCGAAATGCAATACGAAGGCATTGCTGGAGTCACCACATCGTCGATTGCATGCATCACATTGTCAATCACGAGACATTCTCATCAATACCACCAAACATCGATGCATTGCATCCCATTTGCAATTCCATCAACCACATCCGACCTCAGTATCACAACCAATCACTTCATATTGCACACATTATTTGCCACGCATCATACTACTTAATTGGCAGATGTCTGTAGTAGTAATTTGATAGATGACGCGAATTCGTGAATCACGGATGTGAGTGTGGTGTTCGTGTAAATCAGACTGATGGTAGGCGTGCACAAATGCGGACACGCTCCTAATCCCACTAAATTGCAAACACATCATATCGTGATGCCTCGAAATGCAGCCGAATGCAATACGAAGGCATTGCTGGAGTCACCACATCGTCGATTGCACGCATCACATGTCAAATCACGAGACATTCTCATCAATACCACCAAACATCGATGCATGGCATCCCATTTGCATTCCATCAACCACATCCGACCTCAGTATCACAACCATCACTTCAATATGCACACATTATTGCCACGCATCATACTACTTAATTGGCAGATATCACTAGCAGTAATTTGATAGATGACGCGAATTTCGTCAATCCGCAATGTGAGTGTGGTGTTCGTGTAAATCAGACTGATGGTAGGCGTGCACAATGTGGACACGCTCCTAATCCCACTAAATTGCAAACACATCATATCGTGATGCCTCGAAATGCAGCCGAAATGCAATACGAAGGCATTGCTGGAGTCACCACATCGTCGATTGCATGCATCACATTGTCAAATCACGAGACATTCTCATCAATACCACCAAACATCGATGCATGCATCCCATTTGCAATTCCATCAACCACATCCGACCTCAGTATCACAACCAATCACTTCATATTGCACACATTATTTGCTACGCATCATACTACTTAATGGCAGATGTCTGTAGTAGTAATTGATAGATGACGCGAATTCGTGAATCACGGATGTGAGTGTGGTGTTCGTGTAAATCAGATGATTGGTAGGCGTGCACAAATGCGGACACGCTCCTAATCCACCAAAATGCAACACATCATATCGTTGATGCTCGAAATGCAGCCGAATGCAATACGAAGGCATTGCTGGAGTCACCACATCGTCGATTGCATGCATCACATTGTCAAATCACGAGACATTCTCATCACTACCACCAACATCGATGCATTGCATCCCATTTGCAATTCCATCAACCACATCCGACCTCAGTATCACAACCATCACTTCAATATGCACACATTATTGCCACGCATCATACTACTTAATTGGCAGATATCACTAGCAGTAATTTGATAGATGACGCGAATTTCGTCAATCCGCAATGTGAGTGTGGTGTTCGTGTAAATCAGACTGATGGTAGGCGTGCACAATGTGGACACGCTCCTAATCCACCAAAATGCAACACATCATATCGTGATGCCTCGAAATGCAGCCGAATGCAATACGAAGGCATTGCTGGAGTCACCACATCGTCGATTGCATGCATCACATTGTCAAAGCACGAGGCATTCTCATCACTACCACCAAACATCGATGCATGCATCCCATTTGCAATTCCATCAACCGCATCTCGACCTCAATATCACAACCAATCACTTCAATATGCACACATTATTGCCACGCATCATACTACTAATTGGCAGATGTCTGTAGTAGTAATTGATAGATGACGCGAATTCGTGAATCACGGATGTGAGTGTGGTGTTCGTGTAAATCAGACTGATTGGTAGGCGTGCACAATGTGGACACGCTCCTAATCCACCAAAATGCAACACATCATATCGTTGATGCTCGAAATGCAGCCGAAATGCAATACGAAGACATTGCTGGAGTCACCACATCGTCGATTGCATGCATCACATTGTCAATCACGAGACATTCTCATCACTACCACCAACATCGATGCATGCATCCCATTTGCAATTCCATCAACCGCATCTCGACCTCAATATCACAACCAATCACTTCATATTGCACACATTATTGCCACGCATCATACTACTAATTGGCAGATGTCTGTAGTAGTAATTGATAGATGACGCGAATTCGTGAATCACGGATGTGAGTGTGGTGTTTCGTGTAATCAGACTGATTGGTAGGCGTGCACAATGTGGACACGCTCCTAATCCACCAAAATGCAACACATCATATCGTTGATGCTCGAAATGCAGCCGAATGCAATACGAAGACATTGCTGGAGTCACCACATCGTCGATTGCACGCATCACATTGTCAATCACGAGACATTCTCATCACTACCACCAAACATCGATGCATTGCATCCCATTGCAATTCCATCAACCGCATCTCGACCTCAATATCACAACCAATCACTTCAATATGCACACATTATTTGCTACGCATCATACTACTTAATGGCAGATGTCTGTAGTAGTAATTGATAGATGACGCGAATTCGTGAATCACGGATGTGAGTGTGGTGTTCGTGTAAATCAGACTGATGGTAGGCGTGCACAATGTGGACACGCTCCTAATCCACCAAAATGCAACACATCATATCGTGATGCCTCGAAATGCAGCCGAAATGCAATACGAAGACATTGCTGGAGTCACCACATCGTCGATTGCACGCATCACATTGTCAATCACGAGACATTCTCATCACTACCACCAACATCGATGCATTGCATCCCATTGCAATTCCATCAACCACATCCGACCTCAGTATCACAACCATCACTTCAATATTGCACACATTATTGCCACGCATCATACTACTTAATTGGCAGATGTCTGTAGTAGTAATTGATAGATGACGCGAATTTCGTGAATCACGGATGTGAGTGTGGTGTTCGTGTAAATCAGACTGATGGTAGGCGTGCACAATGTGGACACGCTCCTAATCCCACTAAATTGCAAACACATCATATCGTGATGCCTCGAAATGCAGCCGAATGCAATACGAAGACATTGCTGGAGTCACCACATCGTCGATTGCACGCATCACATGTCAAATCACGAGACATTCTCATCAATACCACCAAACATCGATGCATTGCATCCCATTTGCAATTCCATCAACCACATCCGACCTCAGTATCACAACCATCACTTCAATATGCACACATTATTGCCACGCATCATACTACTTAATGGCAGATGTCTGTAGTAGTAATTGATAGATGACGCGAATTTCGTCAATCCGCAATGTGAGTGTGGTGTTCGTGTAAATCAGACTGATGGTAGGCGTGCACAATGTGGACACGCTCCTAATCCCACCAAAATGCAAACACATCATATCGTGATGCCTCGAAATGCAGCCGAATGCAATACGAAGACATTGCTGGAGTCACCACATCGTCGATTGCATGCATCACATTGTCAATCACGAGACATTCTCATCACTACCACCAACATCGATGCATTGCATCCATTTGCAATTCCATCAACCGCATCTCGACCTCAATATCACAACCAATCACTTCATATTGCACACATTATTGCCACGCATCATACTACTAATTGGCAGATGTCTGTAGTAGTAATTTGATAGATGACGCGAATTTCGTCAATCCGCAATGTGAGTGTGGTGTTTCGTGTAATCAGACTGATTGGTAGGCCTGCACAAATGCGGACACGCTCCTAATCCACCAAAATGCAAACACATCATATCGTTGATGCTCGAAATGCAGCCGAATGCAATACGAAGGCATTGCTGGAGTCACCACATCGTCGATTGCACGCATCACATTGTCAATCACGAGACATTCTCATCACTACCACCAAACATCGATGCATGGCATCCCATTTGCAATTCCATCAACCACATCCCGACCTCAGTATCACAACCAATCACTTCAATATGCACACATTATTTGCCACGCATCATACTACTAATTGGCAGATGTCTGTAGTAGTAATTGATAGATGACGCGAATTCGTGAATCACGGATGTGAGTGTGGTGTTCGTGTAAATCAGACTGATTGGTAGGCGTGCACAATGTGGACACGCTCCTAATCCCACTAAATTGCAAACACATCATATCGTGATGCCTCGAAATGCAGCCGAATGCAATACGAAGACATTGCTGGAGTCACCACATCGTCGATTGCACGCATCACATGTCAAATCACGAGACATTCTCATCACTACCACCAACATCGATGCATGGCATCCCATTTGCAATTCCATCAACCGCATCTCGACCTCAATATCACAACCAATCACTTCAATATGCACACATTATTGCCACGCATCATACTACTAATTGGCAGATGTCTGTAGTAGTAATTGATAGATGACGCGAATTCGTGAATCACGGATGTGAGTGTGGTGTTTCGTGTAAATCAGACTGATGGTAGGCGTGCACAAATGCGGACACGCTCCTAATCCCACCAAAATGCAAACACATCATATCGTTGATGCCTCGAAATGCAGCCGAATGCAATACGAAGACATTGCTGGAGTCACCACATCGTCGATTGCACGCATCACATGTCAAATCACGAGACATTCTCATCACTACCACCAAACATCGATGCATTGCATCCCATTTGCAATTCCATCAACCACATCCCGACCTCAGTATCACAACCAATCACTTCAATATGCACACATTATTGCCACGCATCATACTACTAATTGGCAGATGTCTGTAGTAGTAATTTGATAGATGACGCGAATTCGTGAATCACGGATGTGAGTGTGGTGTTTCGTGTAATCAGACTGATTGGTAGGCGTGCACAAATGTGGACACGCTCCTAATCCCACTAAATTGCAAACACATCATATCGTGATGCCTCGAAATGCAGCCGAATGCAATACGAAGGCATTGCTGGAGTCACCACATCGTCGATTGCACGCATCACATTGTCAATCACGAGACATTCTCATCACTACCACCAACATCGATGCATTGCATCCATTTGCAATTCCATCAACCACATCCCGACCTCAGTATCACAACCAATCACTTCATATTGCACACATTATTTGCCACGCATCATACTACTTAATGGCAGATGTCTGTAGTAGTAATTTGATAGATGACGCGAATTTCGTGAATCACGGATGTGAGTGTGGTGTTCGTGTAAATCAGACTGATGGTAGGCGTGCACAAATGCGGACACGCTCCTAATCCCACTAAATTGCAAACACATCATATCGTTGATGCCTCGAAATGCAGCCGAAATGCAATACGAAGGCATTGCTGGAGTCACCACATCGTCGATTGCACGCATCACATGTCAAATCACGAGACATTCTCATCAATACCACCAAACATCGATGCATTGCATCCCATTTGCAATTCCATCAACCACATCCCGACCTCAGTATCACAACCAATCACTTCATATTGCACACATTATTTGCCACGCATCATACTACTTAATGGCAGATGTCTGTAGTAGTAATTTGATAGATGACGCGAATTCGTGAATCACGGATGTGAGTGTGGTGTTCGTGTAAATCAGACTGATGGTAGGCGTGCACAAATGCGGACACGCTCCTAATCCCACCAAAATGCAAACACATCATATCGTTGATGCTCGAAATGCAGCCGAATGCAATACGAAGGCATTGCTGGAGTCACCACATCGTCGATTGCACGCATCACATGTCAAATCACGAGACATTCTCATCAATACCACCAAACATCGATGCATTGCATCCCATTTGCAATTCCATCAACCACATCCCGACCTCAGTATCACAACCAATCACTTCAATATTGCACACATTATTTGCCACGCATCATACTACTTAATGGCAGATGTCTGTAGTAGTAATTGATAGATGACGCGAATTCGTGAATCACGGATGTGAGTGTGGTGTTTCGTGTAAATCAGACTGATGGTAGGCGTGCACAAATGCGGACACGCTCCTAATCCCACTAAATTGCAAACACATCATATCGTTGATGCTCGAAATGCAGCCGAATGCAATACGAAGGCATTGCTGGAGTCACCACATCGTCGATTGCACGCATCACATTGTCAATCACGAGACATTCTCATCAATACCACCAAACATCGATGCATTGCATCCATTTGCAATTCCATCAACCACATCCCGACCTCAGTATCACAACCAATCACTTCATATTGCACACATTATTTGCCACGCATCATACTACTTAATGGCAGATGTCTGTAGTAGTATTTGATAGATGACGCGAATTCGTGAATCACGGATGTGAGTGTGGTGTTCGTGTAAATCAGACTGATGGTAGGCGTGCACAAATGTGGACACGCTCCTAATCCCACTAAATTGCAAACACATCATATCGTGATGCCTCGAAATGCAGCCGAATGCAATACGAAGGCATTGCTGGAGTCACCACATCGTCGATTGCACGCATCACATGTCAAATCACGAGACATTCTCATCACTACCACCAACATCGATGCATGGCATCCCATTTGCAATTCCATCAACCACATCCCGACCTCAGTATCACAACCAATCACTTCAATATTGCACACATTATTTGCCACGCATCATACTACTTAATGGCAGATGTCTGTAGTAGTAATTGATAGATGACGCGAATTCGTGAATCACGGATGTGAGTGTGGTGTTCGTGTAAATCAGACTGATTGGTAGGCGTGCACAAATGTGGACACGCTCCTAATCCCACTAAATTGCAAACACATCATATCGTTGATGCCTCGAATGCAGCCGAAATGCAATACGAAGACATTGCTGGAGTCACCACATCGTCGATTGCACGCATCACATTGTCAATCACGAGACATTCTCATCACTACCACCAACATCGATGCATTGCATCCCATTTGCAATTCCATCAACCACATCCCGACCTCAGTATCACAACCAATCACTTCATATTGCACACATTATTTGCCACGCATCATACTACTTAATTGGCAGATGTCTGTAGTAGTAATTTGATAGATGACGCGAATTCGTGAATCACGGATGTGAGTGTGGTGTTCGTGTAAATCAGACTGATTGGTAGGCGTGCACAAATGTGGACACGCTCCTAATCCCACAAAAATGCAAACACATCATATCGTTGATGCCTCGAAATGCAGCCGAAATGCAATACGAAGGCATTGCTGGAGTCACCACATCGTCGATTGCACGCATCACATGTCAAATCACGAGACATTCTCATCACTACCACCAACATCGATGCATTGCATCCCATTTGCAATTCCATCAACCACATCCCGACCTCAGTATCACAACCAATCACTTCATATTGCACACATTATTTGCCACGCATCATACTACTTAATGGCAGATGTCTGTAGTAGTAATTGATAGATGACGCGAATTTCGTGAATCACGGATGTGAGTGTGGTGTTCGTGTAAATCAGACTGATGGTAGGCGTGCACAAATGTGGACACGCTCCTAATCCCACTAAATTGCAAACACATCATATCGTTGATGCCTCGAAATGCAGCCGAATGCAATACGAAGGCATTGCTGGAGTCACCACATCGTCGATTGCACGCATCACATTGTCAATCACGAGACATTCTCATCAATACCACCAAACATCGATGCATTGCATCCATTTGCAATTCCATCAACCACATCCCGACCTCAGTATCACAACCAATCACTTCATATTGCACACATTATTTGCCACGCATCATACTACTTAATTGGCAGATGTCTGTAGTAGTAATTGATAGATGACGCGAATTCGTGAATCACGGATGTGAGTGTGGTGTTCGTGTAAATCAGACTGATGGTAGGCGTGCACAAATGTGGACACGCTCCTAATCCCACCAAAATGCAAACACATCATATCGTTGATGCCTCGAATGCAGCCGAAATGCAATACGAAGGCATTGCTGGAGTCACCACATCGTCGATTGCACGCATCACATTGTCAAATCACGAGACATTCTCATCA
>JALJAT010000161.1:0-37339 GCA_034768735.1 Schistosoma mekongi | reverse complement strand
ACTAAGTCACAATAAGTCACAATAAGTCACAATAAGTCACAATAAGTCACAATAAGTCACAATAAGTCACAATAAGTCACAATAAGTCACAATAAGTCACAATAAGTCACAATAAGTCACAATAAGTCACAATAAGTCACAATAAGTCACAATAAGTCACAATAAGTCACAATAAGTCACAATAAGTCACAATAAGTCACAATAAGTCACAATAAGTCACAATAAGTCACAATAAGTCACAATAAGTCACAATAAGTCACAATAAGTCACAATAAGTCACAATAAGTCACAATAAGTCACAATAAGTCACAATAAGTCACAATAAGTCACAATAAGTCACAATAAGTCACAATAAGTCACAATAAGTCACAATAAGTCACAATAAGTCACAATAAGTCACAATAAGTCACAATAAGTCACAATAAGTCACAATAAGTCACAATAAGTCACAATAAGTCACAATAAGTCACAATAAGTCACAATAAGTCACAATAAGTCACAATAAGTCACAATAAGTCACAATAAGTCACAATAAGTCACAATAAGTCACAATAAGTCACAATAAGTCACAATAAGTCACAATAAGTCACAATAAGTCACAATAAGTCACAATAAGTCACAATAAGTCACAATAAGTCACAATAAGTCACAATAAGTCACAATAAGTCACAATAAGTCACAATAAGTCACAATAAGTCACAATAAGTCACAATAAGTCACAATAAGTCACAATAAGTCACAATAAGTCACAATAAGTCACAATAAGTCACAATAAGTCACAATAAGTCACAATAAGTCACAATAAGTCACAATAAGTCACAATAAGTCACAATAAGTCACAATAAGTCACAATAAGTCACAATAAGTCACAATAAGTCACAATAAGTCACAATAAGTCACAATAAGTCACAATAAGTCACAATAAGTCACAATAAGTCACAATTGTCAATTTCATTTCATTCTAGTATTCTAAATATATACTAGTTTAATTGTATAAACTACTTATCTATTGCTCAGTCTCTTTCGTATTATCTAATCGGACCCTGATAATGTTGCCTACAAGCATAGATTGTAGTTTCTTACAATAAATATACTTGTATAAACTTACTTCTCTCAATAGATTGCCAACAGAATGAGTGTATTGCACACATTATGCATATGTTTTGCTTCATTAATTGTCAATATTGATCTTATTTAGGAAATTAGCATCAATAGTTAATGTATACCATACGTTTCTGATTATTTTATAGTTGATTAGTAGTGTTTAATGAACTGCCTGTTTTCGTCTCCCTAGAAACATGATCAGTACAAACATTTCCATTATGCTCTTCTTCTTTGATATGAAAAGGTTAGTGACAATGAAAGCCCCCATTGTCAAACTGTCTAAGTCGAATAACACAATTTTACCAAATATTGTTTATTAGGTCAAAATAATTACTTCTTCAACACAGTTCTACTAACTAATTATAGTAGTTGTCTTGATCACTGTGAAAGAATCCTCGTATACACTGGTGAACAAGCTTAAAGTGAAATTATGTACGTATTCATATAGGACTATTGAGTAATACATGTTATTAGAATGATACAAGATACCAGAGAAAGATTATAAGAAAGTTGAGGAGGTTATGGATCTTCTCTGAACTAAGATGTCTGGAACATACGTTCTTTTTGGATATACGTGAGGAAATGTAATTATTCCTAGAGTGATCACTTCGTCTTATATGTCTGTCTGGAACAACGAAGTAACTATTACTTACTTCTAGAGGGATATTTTCAAGTGTTCTAACTTACTAATAATTTACCGGCTATTTCATTATTCTTGATAACATCTGTAGGATAAGTAAATATTTTTTTAAATATCGAATACATGTACAGTGTAGGGGCTTATAGATACCTACCAACAACACTGTAATCATTGAGGAGGTTTAACTTCTAAACATATCTAGTATATACTAATATAGACGTGCAATCGGTTGTTCATGTTTGAATGGTGAACGGACTATAAACTGTAACAACAACACTGATTAACTGTATATTGTCAATTAGAGAACTTATGATTCCATTAATTGACAGAAGTTTAAACAAGTAGTATCCATCTTTAATTGATTGAAAATTGATCTAAAATCATTAAAATAAAGAATGATATAAAATAATACCGATAGATTGAAGCCAATTTAATGACAAGGATAAGATATTTTTCTTTTATTTTTGATTATTTCAGGAAGTTAAACGAATTGAATAGATTCTATGAAGAACCTTAAAGTCAGCATGACTGTTAGATAAACCATGACAGTCAGTTAGGTGTTCACAAATTAAAATTCAAATTTCTATTACTTTTGTAAGCTGAAAATGAATTGTAACTATGGTTTATGTAGGCAACCCTGTCAGACCAGGTGAATTGGTACATGCATCGCTAGGGGTAATTAGATGTTTAACCTTTAGATATTGTGTAACGTTATTCGTCTACGTGATCATATATGTAAATTAATTATTCTATCAATTGCTACCTATTCATTCCATTAAAGGTGCTGTTGCTGTGTATGATAGTAAGAGACCATACTTAGGGACGTCAATTAGAATCTTTGACGCAATAAAAATGAACACCGTAATACAGATAATAAATAATGGTAAGTTACATCATTGTATTATAGATAGGAGTTTTCATGTTAGTTTCATTAAGAAATTATTGTTCCATTGTCTCCTTGAATTGACGTAGCTTTCTGTTATGTTCTAATTGATTTGATTCATCACAAAATGATGTTACTACGGTACCATTGGTAATCATAGAGTGCTGGACAGATATTTCGTTCTAATATGGGAATATTCAACAGTGTACATCCTCGTTTCTACCCAGGGTCTTTACGTTGCAAAAGCCCTGGCCCAATACACCACTCGAGCGGCGTCCAATGGTAGAATTACCATTTCCATCAATTTGTAATATAGAGCAACGATTATCTATTGTCATCAATGATAACCGTCTCACTTCCGACATATCTGAACTCCATTAGTCACAATTTATCACCAGAACTTAAGATTTTCACTGCTCCCTGGTTTGTAATGGTACGCTGCCAATAACAAACTCTGATGAACAAAACCAACTAATTGTAAATATTCCAACTTACTTTGGTGAACATTTTGTACCCACAGACCTGGTCTAAGCGTTGAATGCTGGAAGAATACAATCAGTTAATTTCATTTTATTTGTTTATCAACAGCTTACAAACAACTTCTAATAATTTGTTTAGAGTTTAGCATGTTTACAAAAATAGGATTGGTTGAAATTCATAAAAAATCTTTATCTCCATACTGTAAAATTTATACCTTCACCTGTTAATTCTCGTGAAGTATATACCGCCAATCAGCATTCTTAAACCAAATCTACTCTTGGTCTTCCTCTCCCGTTCTACCCATATGCTGTCCATTCTTTTCATGTCCGCCTCTTATTTCCATAGTAATGTCTTATTTGATCTTCCTATTTTACTTTGGAATTGAAGATTCCAAGTTAGTATCTGTCTCGTGATGTAGTTTGATGACTCCCAGAATGTGTGACTTATACACCTCCGATGTTTTCGAATAATTTCTTCCTCTGTTGGAAGTTGGTCGTTTCGTTCTCTGTTACAGTTGATTGTTACTGATGATGTCTGGTTTAACGGATTTAGGGTATCTTGCGAAAACAACCGTTTATAAATACTGGCATTTTTGAATGATGCTTTTCGAAGTTTTCAATGCAAGTTTCAGCTCGATACAATAGAATTATGTATTGAGAATTGTGACTTTGATGTTGGTTGTGAGTTGTTTTAAGTGTTTTTGGATGTTTTTTAATTGTAGAAATGTTTCGTTTACCTTATCAATGCATATCTTCATATGTGCATCAGATGCTTCTTGCTTATGAGTGGCGGTGTTGCCTAAGTATGTGAGAGCTTTTCACATCTTCTTGAGCTTCTCCATCAATTCACGTGTAATTGGGTTGACGTTCTTGTGTTTTGTATCAAAGGGTCTTGCTTTTCTCCTTATGTGTGTTAAGGCCTATTGCTACAAAAGCTACTTGCATCACTGTTTGTCTTCACTTGGATATTTTGCTGTGTTTTGTACAGAAAGCTGGGTTTTACTGTAACAACATTCAAATAAAAATAAAATGATTGTAGAGAAGGTACTGAAGAACGTTATGTAATACCACTTAAAGTTTATAGGGAAATATCGTACCGAAGTAATTAAACTCATCAACAACTCAACAACAGTTGAGTATAATAGGAAATACGGTTATATACCAAACAATAACAAAAGATGATGTTACAATATGAACTAACTAAAGCTAGAAAT
Organism: Schistosoma mekongi; assembly: GCA_034768735.1. Classification (NCBI taxonomy): domain Eukaryota; kingdom Metazoa; phylum Platyhelminthes; class Trematoda; order Strigeidida; family Schistosomatidae; genus Schistosoma; species Schistosoma mekongi. The sequence goes on along the minus strand of JALJAT010000161.1, from coordinate 33,019 downwards.
GTCAATCATTGAGCACTGGCTAGTATAGTATAGTAGTAAAGTTTTCTTCGCGTAACCTTAATGTTCCAGTCTCTGGTCTCAGGTGGGATCTTGGATACGCTGTACAACAGAGTCTCATTCTAGAATGAAATATATATCTGGTGCATTCTAGTTTCCAGTGGTTATGTTGTGCAGGTTAACTCGTGATATCAAGTGAAAGTGAACTGCACTTAAAGAAAATGATGTAACGAAGTAAGAGTTGAGTTGCTAGGCAAGAGACATGCTGACAATTGCTTCCTTTTGGCTGCATAAATCTGATTTCATGGGTTTATTATTAATTACTTCAGTGAATATTAAACGACTAAATGTTGTTGATTATTAAACACTCTGAAAGATTTCAAGATACCGGAGTGACGTTCTTTGCCGTTAAGAAGACTTGAGATAAGATAATTGAGGTAACAAACAGTCAGTTTTCACACACATTAGCATTTCAATCGTACATAAAGTTCATCAAACAATTGTTCTCCTCATACATATTGTTCAGTATTATGAGACCAGACATATTATTGTTGAGGTATATTCGTTTAAATTATTCTATAAGCAGTAGAATGCAAAGTTTCCAGTTATCTAAGTTTACTGATTACTATAATTTGATATGAACTGTCTCTGTATATATAACCAACTTTATACACTGCAATCTACACTCAATGAGTCAACTTCCAAATACAATTTGGTGATACCTTGATGTGGCTACTGATCGTCATGCCGACCATCATAGACCAGTCGTTCTGTGTTACGTTGGGAGGTTGTCCCTTCAGTTCTTACCATGCTAGACAGATAGGCATATGACTTAAGCCAGTATTTTAAGATCCAAAGGTGAACCTGCATTAGGGCAGAATATTTTCTTTTAATGTGCACCCTTTCTAGTGATGCCAGATCCTAAGAAAACAAAAATCCATCTCGCATTACGTTAATACAAAACGAGGTGGACAGTAGTAGTGAATAGAAGTAACGTATACACAATCAATTAACTGTACTTCATAAATACCAAGTGATATACTAACAGTTAATGTGCTAAACAGTAGGATATAGCATGAAGGACGTAATAATGATGGAAAATAAAGTATATACTTTACACACAACTGAGTAATTGAAAACGTCTTTTACCACATAGTTCTGAAAGTTAGCTATTCTTCCTTATTAGCCCAACATAACAGGAACGAATGACTGTTTCACATACATAGACCGCAGAAGAGATTATAAAAAGGCTACTGATTAGACGCCTGGACAACTGTTACTTTAAAGAGTATTTATCCAAAGTTAATGCTTATCATCATAAATGAGACGAACTACTCGTTAAAGCAAATAACACTCAAAAAGTTCTTTTCAGAAAGTACCTTCTGATTGTATATGTCAATCCACATGCATTTGCCAAAGTACATACATTTGAAAGAAGAGAGAGAACAGTACACCTGCCTATTTTAGAGCAATTTCTATAGGATTTCAGACTGGAATGTACTCCAGTCCTGAACAATGAAATAGCCTAACATCTGATTTATAGGGTTCATATCGTCAACATACTTTATTATTATTTTAATATAATCAACAGATAAACGAAGCGAATTTCATTACTGTTTACTGAATAAGTAAACATCAATAGACTTAAAATGAACTTATGTGTTAATAGAATGATGGTTGCCAATGTACGACATTCCTGATAAATCTGGTCGTTTTGATTATTTATCATTTGATCCACAATTTTCATTTATTCATTCAATCCTATAGTTACTATACCATTGATCTTATCGACTTTCGTTAGAGAATGAAGCACATTTTCACCAATCTGTTATATTTCCAATGTCAGCCTTATACATACATCTGCATATATAGATCTGTATAAGGTGGTGTGAAAGTAAATGACAGGAAACTTTAGATCTAAGTTTCATACTTTTGATTCACGTTATCATGGAAGTATTATTAATCTTGAGAGAATTGATGCTCCTTGGTGAGTTCAATCGTGAGTTATGAAACCGAAACTTAGAGTTTCTTATCAACTACTCCTAAACAACCTTCTATCTTAAAATAATACCATCCGTATCGAGTCACTTAGACTAGTGGCTACTACATTGTAACTTGTACCATATAATTAGTTCAGCACTTAAAAAAAGATCTTGACAACAAGACATTCGTCACAATTCAGTGCATACATTTCAGTCCTATGCCAGTTACAGGCTAAAAAAGGCGTAGTATTAACTATCTCAGTCTATGGAATGAATTAACTCAACATCAGATTTGTTAGGTAGCATCAATTCTTTCAAGATTATAAGCACACATTGATATTGTGTACCAAATAATACAAAACTTAACTAGTAAAGAGTTTGTTGTCCAGTGAATACAATTCCTTATTATTGATGTTATTTCACTTCAATACAGTGATGTCTACAAATTATATGCATAGAATAACATCAATTTGTTTACATTTTTATAGACAAATATTTGGCAATTCGATGGCCTCATTTAAGGTTACGTTTAGATGATGATGAACAAATCAATGATGATGGTAGGTTCATATCTACGAAAATGTTTTCTACTAATCCGTACTGTTAAAGATGATCATATTAAACTTCTTTATTATCCATTTCATGAGTTGTTCTCTTTATTTTTCTCTCTTTTTTTCCTTTTTTTTTCTTCTCTTTCTGTTTTATAATTGACAGTTAAAGCGATTTGTGTGATACATGCCAATGGAAATTTAACAATTTACTATGAAAAGGTAAGCTTAAATGATAATTATGAAACATTCAACCTACGATAACTTAATAGTATGAAGTGAATTTCATATTCATCACAGATTCTTCTTAAATGAAGAATCCTCACACACACACACACACACACATCGCCGTCTTGAAGCATAATAGATGTTATACTCTTGTTGGTTATTGACGGCATCCAAAGATGGTAATCAGTTTGTAATGACTGTAAATAACAAAAGTATAGAATTAAGTAGTATATAGTGATAATATTCGAATGATACCAAAGAGACTGAGCAATGGATAAGTAGTTTATACAGTTAAAGTAGTATATATTTAGAATACTAGAATGAAATGAAATTGACAATTGTGACTTATTGTGACTTAGTGTAAACTGATCCTTCAAATAATTAACATAAGTCTAAGTACGGAACCAATCGACTTACTTAATACAATCAAATTATAAGTGTGAACATATTGAAGTGTTGCCATCAATCAGGTTTCCATGTGAGACACTCACATAGTAACATGTTTCTACGTGTGTGTGTTTGATGACTGTCAGTGAATAGTTAAAGTGTGGTGAATGAGGAGTGTGGAGGAGAATGGCGATAACAGGTGTGTGTATGTGTGCGTGAGAGTGGTAAGTATGTGATACATTTGAAACTACATGATTGTAACTGTTTGAATAATTAGACTTTACTTCCTGTTGCAGAACACATGAATTCAGTGTTGTTTTAGAATTCGTTGTAATTTGTCTTTCTTATCATGTCGAACGGGATAGATCAGGTATACTGAACCATGCCATTTCGTCTAATGTAGTGTTTGGATCGTGTTGACTTTGGATAGATGACTAGATGAAGAGTTTCATTTGAGATCTATTTCACAGGAGAGTCTAACAATGACCACTTATTGCTCTGTTCTTACTATCGTAAATTAATTTTATTCGAGAATTAATGGTGTTAATTAGTCTTGTAGAAGTTCTTAGGTATACCTTACTTATGATGAAAGCATCTCCTGCGTGTCCGAGATAATTCGTCATTTTGGCAGTGTTCGTTAAGTGACATATTCTTTAGGCATCATTAATGAATTAACTACAATCGTAGACACAGGTAAAGGATCCCATGAATGCTCTACTATTTTCTTCGTATAGAATCCTTTTGAACGTAAATTGAGTTTAATTTAACCTCACTTGTAGTGGTTTCATGATTAAACTGGTGGTTAAGAAACATCACTTAGATAATGTATGATCATTTCCTAGTAAACTGTCAACCAAGTCTAGACATTTGTCAATTGAAATACTGATGTATTGTGATAAGACATTATAGTTTACCATCGTTATATTATCCTCAACTATTGATTTTGAAATTTTTAATTTGAAATTACCGGTTGTGTTGATTCTTTTTGTAAAATTTATTTTCTCTATCTTTCATGTTTTCATATTGCAATTGTGTATAGCTCTATATCAGGGTAGAAACATTGGGTACCGGCACAATAGTGTATCCGTCAAGTTGAAGCCCATGGGGCTGAATGTAGGGTCTACATTACTGAGGAGTTCCTTACTAGGATGAGACATCTGTTCAGCACTCCCTGGTTTTCAATGGTACCCTACCAGCATCAATCTGTAACGGATTCAATCAAAAAAGCATTCCACTTTGTATAAAGCACAAAGGATACATGTATTTAAGTGTTTAGAATCGAATCGATGACTTCTGCACTACATCCTTTCTGTTTAATTGATCTATGCACATTTATTCATGCAAGTTTATTACAAGAATTAAACATCAGAAATTTTAAAAACTATACTTTATCATAGCACTTTACTTTATAGATACCGGGTGAAATTGAAAAGAAGCTACAAGATATGAAGACAAAATCATGGGAAGATAACACTGACTATTCAAGTTAGCGAATGTCTATTGATAGTTTGTTGTTTAAATTAGGCACTGATCAATAGAAACGGTCACCCTTGCCCCACTCCCATCCGAATACACACTCATCATAGGAACTTTTGCATTGTACATTTCAATGTTAGCATCAATATTGAAGATTTGATTAAAATTCCATGAAAAACATAAACACTTTCTTGTGAGTTCCTCGAACTTTGATTTTTTGTTGGATTAACCAATCAATCCCTGTTACCCCACATGGAGCATAGGCCACAGACCAGCATTTTCCAACCAACTCTGTCCTGCGTCTTCCTTTCCAGCTCTTCCCAAGTGCTGTTCATTCTTTTCATGTTTGTCTCCAATTCGCGACTCAGTGTGTTCTTGGGTCTTCCTCTTTCTTTGGACCTCCTACAGATTCCAAGTTAGTGTTTGTCTTGTAACGCAGTTCGATAATTTCCTCAGTGTGTGTCCCATCCACCTCCAGGATCTTTTCTTAATTTCTTCGTCGGGTGGATTACGGTTGGTTTGTTCTCTATCGCAGAAGGTTTTGCTGATGGTATCTGTCCAAAGGATTCGAAGTATCTTGTTCAGACAGCTAGTCAAACTCCAGAGTAAATTGAATATCTATATGTGCTTGGTTGAAAGTTTTCAGTAAGTGGTTCATATGTTGTTCATCATAACTTACGATAAAAGCATTATCAACGTACCTGGGATAATGCGTCATTTCCTCAGCTTTGTGTATTCAAGATTAACCATAAAAAGTATCTGCTAGGATAGGACCTAATGGACCACCCATTGCTGCACCATCAATTTGACGATATATTTTGTTATTGAACCAGAACTGGATGCCATTTATGCACAGAAGTATTAATCATTTAAATTCAGTTACTGCTAGTGGAGGTAGGTTTGAGTTTCGGTATGTAATATCAATGGTTTCGAGAATTGGTATGTTGGTAAATTAGGACGTTACATTGAAGGAATCCAAAAGCTTACCAGAGATGTCAATTTTATCTAATATTTCGACAAAGTGAAAAGAGTCTTTCAAGGAAAACGTAACCAGACGTTGACGGACATGCTTAAGCTTTTCTGCTAACCGTCAAGCCACTTTGTGTTGAGGTGAATTTGTCATTGATATTATTAGTCTAAGTGGAGTATTTTGTTTATGTACTTTGGGTAAGCAGTAACATACATGGCGGCCAAGACTTCTGAATTTGATATCGTGAATTGATTTGGGCTAGGCAACCAATCAAAACTAGGAAGCACTAGACATTTGTCTTATTTCAGTTAGAGATGCAGTATTCTACAATCCCATCAGTCGATGAAGACCAAGACCTTCTGAGTTATCGACAAACGCTTTTCATTTATGACACTTGGCCTACTGTAGTTTAACTGTTAATAGTTTCAGCTTCCGTAAATTTGCCACATATTTACTACAATTGGTTAAATAAAACATCCATTTCGTTGTTATTATTAACTTATAAACTAACTTGGTTGGTTTACCACTTTTCTTAAATTTTCAATTATTAGCATAAAACCTGATGAAGATAGAATTAACGAAACAATATTGTTTTACTTCGCATACGTTGTTCTCATTTGCTTATTGAGAATTTTCAAACCAAATCTACTCTTGGTCTTCCTCTCCCGTTCTACCCATATGCTGTCCATTATTTTCATGTCCGCCTCTTATTTCCATAGTAATGCCTTATTTGATCTTCCTATTTTACTTTGGAATTGAAGATTCCAAGTTAGTATCTGTCTCGTGATGTAGTTTGATGACTCCCAGAATGTGTGACTTATACACCTCCGATGTTTACGAATAATTTCTTCCTCTGTTGGAAGTTGGTCGTTTCGTTCTCTGTTACAGTTGATTGTTACTGATGATGTCTAGTTTAACGGATTTAGGGTATCTTGCGAAAACAACCGTTTATAAATACTGGCATTTTTTGAATGATGCTTTTCGAAGTTTTCAATGCAAGTTTCAGCTCGATACAATAGAATTATGTATTGAGAATTGTGACTTTGATGTTGGTTGTGAGTTGTTTTAAGTGTTTTTGGAAGTTTATCAATTGTAGAAATGTTTCCTTTGCCTTTTTAATGCATGTCTTTGTATGTGCATCAGATGCTTCTTGCTTATGAGTGGTGGTGCTGCCCAAGTACGTGAGAGTTTCTACATCTTCCAGACTTTCTCCATCAATTCACGTGTAATTGGGTTGGTGTTCTTGTGTTTTATATCTTAAGATATTGCTTTTGTCTATGTATATTTTGAGTCTTCATGTTGGTTGCAGAGTGTGGCACATCACTGTTTGTCTTCACTTGGATTTGTTGTTGTGTGTGAGGTAGCAGGACTAAGCTGGACATTTGAAAAGTCCAAGTCGTCCAGCCGTATCCACTGTATTCTGTTCTTTTCCTTGAGATCTTGCAGTTTTCACAATCCAGTCAACACTAGTAGCATTTGAGCGAAGAGTGAGAGTAGGCAACTCTATCTGACAACGGTTTTTTTACTTCAAATGTATCCATGAGCTCTCCTCCATGTGCAATTTTGCGGTGTAGTCCATCATAAGAATTCAATATATTGTTGACTGTCTCCTCGGGTCCACCATAATATCGTAAAAGGCTTTGTAATGTTCTTCTATTCAGACTGTCGAATGATTTCTCATTGTTAAGGAAATAGAGGTAAGTTAATGAGGTCTATTCAACTGATTATTCAACAATGATTCGTATAGTTGCAATTCGGTTGGTACTTGTTGGATTCTTACGGAATCTGATTTGTTGATCTCAAAGTCGAGTGTCGACTGGATGTTTTATTCGGTTTAATAACACTGTTGAAAACGTTTCGTGGTATGGAAAATAGAGTGATGTCTCTGCAGTTCTTACACTTGATGAGACCTCCTTTCTTTGATATCTTGATGAGGTACCCTTCATTCCAGTTTGTTGTCACTTGTTTTTCCTCTTAAATCTTTCTGAAGAGAATATGGAGCATCTTGATTAATAAATAAGATCCGCATATGTTTACATCAAGAAGTATCTCTCTTATATTAATAATAATAATAATAATCCTAATTGCCTTCTAACCTGTTCTTTGAATAGTTTACTATGATCCTACATATCATTACGAAGGTTAACTTGGATAATTTCAAATAAATCGAGTATTGAGTAGGTTGTTTATAAAATAAGTGATACAAGTGTATTTGTAAAATTCCAATGAGTAGAAATTAAAATTTCTGACGTTTCGCGGCTTAGTGCAAGTCGCTTCTTCAGAGAACCAATGAATAACCGAATTGAATTATGCCAAGATTAAACAATGCACAATGGAACAAATCAAAAACAAAATAAATTCGTCCAATCAAAATGCAAGTCTGATCGTATCATGTCAAGTCATTCGGGTCAAAGTGGTTTGAAATGAGACATATATGTAAATGGTAGTGTGATGTGAGAAGAAAGTATGTGAATATGTGTATGAAATTTCATGTACTTTAATTTTTGTGGTCAGTTGGATAGAAAGTCCATGTTGGGTGGATAGAATGGCACCTTCCATTTTGTTAAGTGCAGTTGGATTTAACAAAATGTGAAGCGCCTCAGCTATTCGTCTTTCCTTATAATTTAATAATTAAGATATTTTTAATATCGATTTTATGGTTGTGCTACAGATAGCATGTGCAGACTGCTATTGCTGATTTCATTTGTAATTATCCCAGCTCAACGGGATTATTAGGAGGTCGTTTAGTGTAGCTTTCATGTTGTTTGGCACGAGTTTTGATTTCTCACCAATATAGAAAGCATCACAATCAACACATCTTAGCCTGTAGACACAATTCTGTGTAGAGGTGAATAGGGATCTTGTCCTTTATTTTAACCAATGCACTTCAAATAGTGTTGGTAGTTTTGTAGAAAGTTTTGGATTGCGTGTTGATTTCGAATTATTTGCAATTAATCTGTTGTGTCTTGGCGGTAAGGTTATTCATTTCTCCAAAGAAGCGACTTGCACTAAGCTGCAAAACATCAGAAATTTTAATTTCTACTCATTAGAACTTTACAAATACACTTGTATCACTTATTTTATATACTATGATCCTAGTTTTATGAGAAGATAAACAAGTGATTGCAATAAGACAACTATTTTGATCCTGTTTTACGCTGATAAAGTGCTTAATAGAATCCTTATGCCATGAAAATATTAAAGTATATTTCAAAGAACTGTATAGTTCCTTAATTATAAGATGAATAGTAGATTAATATCGATGTAATTATCAAATTCAATTTATATCGATTTGGGATGGTAGAGATGATTTGCTTCACCGATGGATGATCTTGGATATGTTTGTTATGTATTGCGAAATAATACACACTGGCCTTGGACACGTCTGTCCCACGACTACCAGTCCCCAAAGCTGAAATAGAGAAAACAACGATTTATATGCCAAACAGACACAATCCAATCCAACCCAATACCAGTTCAATTCAGTCGTATCGTATTTCGATCATGCCTTTATATATACACAAATTCAGACAACACAGCAAACCAATTAGTGAGTTTACATTAATACGAAACAGAAGAGATTGTGGTAGTGAATGGAAGTTCATAATAAGAAACAATATAATAACAGCAAATATACTAAACGGGAGAATAAGGTAAGAGGAACGTAACGATAATAGAAATGTAATGTTTACATTGCTAACGACTAGAATAAATGAATTAGTCCTCTAAAACACAGTTATGGAAGTTTTTCACCCTTCGTTGTGGTGGTGTTAATCTTGCGGTGCCATGGAGGTATGGCAACTTGAACTGATGCACACATGTGTCAGGTTCTATGTTGACTATACACATACACACCCTATGTAAGTGGACCGACATAACAATATTGAGTTATGTGAAATGTTTTGATTAACTACAGGACTTTTAATTGTTAATCTGATAGAAGTTTAACCCACAATGAAAGTGTTGGGATGGCTCCCAGAAACTTCAACGAGGCCTCCAAAACCATTGAAGGAGCCGGATATATTCCATCCAATCACTGATCGATAGAACCTTCTAGAATCTCGACGTGGAGCGTTCCGATTGAGACTTCTTAATTCCGATTGGATGGATCATAATACTGATTTATTTGTTTCAGAAAACTATAAATATACGAATATTTTGTACTCGACTCACTTCCCATTTAACTAGGAATAAAGTTCCCTGTCTTCTCGTCTTCAGTCTTCTGATTTGGCGACTAGGAGGGTTCAAGGTGTTCAAGTGCTAAGATTGCTTTGCGGCTAGTCAAGTTATCAAGTACGAGATATAACAGAAAGGTTCATACTTATACCATCCAGCTAAGGGAACGCAATATAACCAAAGAAAAAAACATATTTGCTTGTACACCGTGTTCAAGAAGATCTATTTATTCTGAAAAGAAATTAGACTGCTCACCTTCATCATATTCACTGCTCATCAATCAATCTTAAAATATATCATGTACAATAATAATGAATATTACATCAACATATTCACTTACATCTATTTTGTTCTTTCATGGAATTTCGTTTTATGACAAAACAATGATGTGCGTAGTAATTTTGAGCATAGCAACAGAATATATTAGTCCCATAGTAACAAAAGAATAGGATGTAATAAGAAATCATCTAACTTCTAAATCTATATGTATTAACTTATCTTTTATTATTATTTGTAGCACACCCGGATCGAAACGATATTACTGTTATTGTTAATCATATTAATGTTATAGAGATCCCTTCATCTATTGCGAGATCTGGCGTCTTAATTGAATGCGCTGTCATTCCATGTAAGTAGGTATATTACTAATTGGGTATTGTAGAGATTATTGTGTGTCAGTTTTGCACCATCAATTGCCTTGAGCTGAACAACTAGGAAGCACTGGTCGGTTGAATCGTCCTAGTATGCATCTGCAGTCTCGCTAGGGTTCGAACCCATGATTTTCAGGCTTCGCGTCAAACGCTTAACCATTAGACCATTGAGCCAGCTTTCGGTGGTTGATATTTTTAACACCAGTCAATTCACGACATACATTGTAATAAGTAGGCAACTATCTTACATCCAATGCTGGAGCTCGATTACTAAAGAGTTCCATACTAGGATGAAACAGCTGTCCAGTGTTTCTTGTTTGTCGATGGTTGTCTAATTCAAACCAATTCGTGAAACCACATTAAAAGATATTTGTTCTGACTTTGTTTCACTTTGAGTCATATTGCTGTTATGAATGATTAAAGTTGTATTGTAAGTAATAAAACGTAATGGATATTTCGTCCTATTTGGAACTTATCAGATAGGTGTATGTTCCATATCTAAGTGTTGGTGTTTACATCGGAACTCGACCACAGTCTATTCATTTAGTGACTCCATTTACCTACTTGTCATTACTCTCAGATACTTTTTATCTTGTCATCGTGTGGGGATTTTATGTTAAGATTGATTTAGTGTCCACCATCTCGTCATTTATGCGTAACATAATTTAATACCTATAGTACCGACGGTCAGCTTTATCTGATTCGTAAACCCCCATTTTATTGAATAGGCTTTCTTTAAACAATAGACGACTGTAAGTTGTATCAATAATGAAAGATTAAGTATCTTTCATTTGTATTGGTCCATTGAATAGTTTATATGATCTGGATTTCGATTACTTAATTTGGACTGATCTATAAACCTATTGTACACACAATCCTAAATGCATATAATTCACTTTCAGTTAAACAAGAATAGAAGGCTGGTTAGCCTATGTTAATCTATGTGATTGTGGTCTCTCAGTTGATCGAATTTCTTTTTGAATGTGTCAACAGATGTAACTGAAACTACTTGTTGAGTTCGGGCTAGCTTCTTACTTATTGACTATTTAGTGGAAGAATCAGTATTCAGTTATTAGATAATTGATTTTGGTTTGCCAATATTTTTGAAGTTTCCTAGTAAATTATCTAATCTGGCAGGCAAGAAAAGCCGGGCTTCCGAATAAATCACTTCGTAATTTTATGATCATGGTTAAGCCACCTCTAGTTCCCCTTTTTGATCATGCTAATTATGTAGCCTTTTACGTTAATTCTAGTAATTTTACACAGTAATATAACTATTGAGACAGAGTTTGGCAGAAACATATTAAGGATATACTTTTAATTCTTTTGCCAAACGAAGTACGATGTTTTGGTACGCGATATCTCCTCTGTGCAAGGTGCTTCTGTCGCATTGGTTCGCAAATCTATGTCAGTCAATATGTTCCATTTTGAGTAGACTGAAGGTTTCTGTGCAATAATAGTATTTGCATCGTTATAAAAAAGTAATGAAGTTAGTACCACAGTTTTAAGCCTAACACCTTGTTAAGGTTTCACGAATTAAGAAGCCACCTCGATACCTGCTAATGAACATAGGACCACCGACACGGCAATAGGTAAACTAAGCTATTTCGCAACGCCCCAGCCCAGCTAACTAGGAGATGAAGTCCAATGTCATCAAGAAGCGTTTAATTTCACAGGCAACCTGGAGAACGGACAACAACCACACATCCCATGCGTATATATACGAAAAAGAGAGCCTCCTTGGGATGTCACAAATGGCGTACTAAAATAAACAACGAACCAGTAAGATTTAGCGTCTTGCTAAGTGGGAAACACAAACTGAATGTGAAAAAGGAACATTTTGGCGTGAAAATGAGAAATTTGAATTTACACAAATAAATCATAAAAGTAACAGGTTTGCCGAGAGAATTCTGAGGATTTGGCATCTCTAATACACTTCAACATATAATATCGCTGTCACTCTTAAAATTCCTATTAAATTTAAACCTAGTCGTATTGTCCTTAAGCTTCATATAGAATATGATCCGCCAATACATATATGCCATGCTAAGAGAAAAATCTTAGAACTGACTAAATTACTTTTAGTTGATATCCATCTCCGATACGTAATATCGGCTTCCAATCGTTTAAATTGTCCTTTTGGCTTACACACCCACTTTGTCTCAATGAACGTATGAGGTCGCTTGTACGACAAAACTGATAGGAAACAGATATATGCGGATCATTAAACACGGCATAGAATTATTTTGACAAGGTACCGTTGAAAACCAGAGAGCACTGAACAGCCGTTTCTTCGTAGTATGGGACTCCTTAGAAATTTGCGCACTAGATTCCGCCCTAAGGTATTTAGGTTGGCAAACATCTAACTCTCTGCACCATCGGTGATAGAATTCTCAATTCCATCAATTTGTGATACATACCTCGATAATATCCATTGTCTGTATTAGTAACTGTTACACTCCCGACAAGTCTGAACTCCACCAGTTACAACTTCTCACCAGATCTTGAGGAGCATCCTGAAGTTAGTCACTAGTGAGCTGATTATTGTAATTAAATATGTGACGTATTCAATCAACTAGAAATACCAATCTCTACAAACTGGCTCAATTCAATAAACATCTATCTTAATATGATAGAATTAAAAATATGTATTGTTTCATGTCTTTTCTTTCTGAAGTATACCCTACTCGTAGATCTTGTGATACATGTGACCAAAAATATGTACTTGATAGAAAATGTCGTTGGTGTTCAGTTCTTGATCATTGTGTACATCGGTTTGATCTTGAGCCAACAAGGTGGATTGCATATGAAGTTAGTAATAATGTAAGCACTTTTAATTGCACACTAATATATTATTAATTACTATGATTTATTATGATTATCAGATACACAATGATGTAACGAGTCTATGTCTTAAAGAAGAAAAAAGACACTACCATGAAGTATTAGGATGAACTTGTATATTCCCGTTGGTTTGTTATAGACTGAAGCTGGTCAGTCTCTGTTGTTATATGTGCATCCTGAGTGGATTGCCTCGATATAGCGAATTATTCACAAGTATTATATAAATTGGATTGTGACTGGCAAGTGAAATCCAGGACGCGCGTTTTGTCCTATCTGGGACTCATCGGATGGATGTACCTGCATCCCAATGTTAATGTTAACAGTGGGATTCGAACTCAATCCGTTGCACATATAGCAACAGAGACTGACCAACTTCACAATAATTAATTTTTGGGTATCGACATATCAATTGGATGCCGCTAAAATCTAGAGTCAATCATTAAGGCGTCCTATAATAGGATGAAATGGTTGTTCAATACTCTCCAGTCTTCTATAGTTTCCATCTTTGATGAATGCAAACTGTATTTGTGGATAAATTTCTCCAAATCAACACTTCAACTCATACACACAGATTCGAATCCTCTTAACTACAATATTTCTACTAAATGAAGTTAACATTTCTATTTGTAATTTAAAAACTTGATGTTAATGTGAATTTTCTTAAACTGTTTTGTCAGTAACTTGCAGGAATGACTAAAAAACAGGTAGCTTGAAAACTTGAATGTTACAGTAATTCATGTGAAAATGATGAAATATTAAAAGAATAAGGGAAATTAAGAGAAAAGGAGACTGGAGTCAGACAAAACTGCCTACTCTCGTCTTTTCTATACCTTCTAGTGGTTGACTTGGTCATGAAGACCTCTACATCTGAGGAGAAACATGGAATTCAATGGACAAGTAGAGTGCAACTTGATGATTTGGACTTCATGGATGCTCTAGCTCTTCTAGCTCATACACACCAACAAATCAAAGTGAAGACAGCCACCGTAGCGGAGAAACGTCAGCATCAGTAGTCCTGAACATACATAAGAGAAAGAGCAAGACCCTCAAATACAACACGGGGAGTACCAACCCAATTGAACTTGATGGAGAAACTCTGGAAGAAGTGAATACTTTCGCGTACCTGGGAAACATCATCGATGAACAAGGAGGATCCGATGCAGATGTAAAGGCTAGGATTGGTAAAGCCACAGTAGCATTCCTACAGTTGAAGAACATATGGGACTTAAAACAACTGTCAACTAACCTCAAAGTCAGACTCTTCAATTCTACTGGGAAATAACTGCAAACATCCTCAGATGGGTACACGTATTTATAAGCAACTGCCTACGCAAGTTACTGAATGTCCGTTGGTCGGAAACCATCATCAATAGCTTACTATGGGAGACGACAAATGAACTTCCAGTAGCCGAAGAGGAAATTAGAAAAAGACGTTGGAAATGGATAGGACATACATTACGCAAACCATCAGACTGCATCACGAGACATGCATTAACATGGAATCCTGTTGGGAAATGGAAAAGGTGAAGGGACAAAGAACACACTGTGTCGAGAATTGGAAGCAGATATTAAAAGGATGAGGGGCAACTGGAAACAGCTGGAAAGGATCTCTCAGGACAGTGTTCAGTGGGGAATACTAATGAACGGCAAATGCTCCTTTGTAGGGGGGGGGGGTTGATGGGTGTAAATAAGTATGTCAGTAAGCGGAAAGAGGTCGGCGTGGGAAGAAAATAAACATTTATTTAACCATTCGTTTGATTAGTTCAGTTATGACAAATGCAGGTTGTACGTCTGCTTGAGATTCAGATATGTGCTTTGAGAAACGGTTAGCTAAAGGGTTATCTTATCTCCTTTCTAGCAACTTTCTGTATGTGCCTTTTTAGGGACTCAATCGAGGGAAAAGTTACCACATTTTGACAAGTAGGTTCCAAGAGTTAAGTAATTTTTGGAAAAACCTATTTACCAAAGGAATTATGTTCATTCCTGGGTTCCGAGCTCACCTAGTATGTGTCCTCTGAGATCAAGACCAAAGTCACTAACTAGTGTTGTATACATCACCATTTAAACAACTGGTATCTCCTGTTAGACAAAGTGTAGAAGCTTAACCTCTCAAATCATGCGTTGAATAAATTGTTAGAGTGTTTTTTTATATTCATAAGTTTATACTGACTAGAATATACACGTTGAATACATTGATTTGACACAGTCTAGTCATTGTGATTATGTAACGTCTTGTTTTGATTTTTTTTCATGAAACCTGTTACAATCAGACAAGTACCGATGGAAATAAAGGTAAAAATCTCACCTCAACAACGGAGCCAATAGTTCATTCTTCTGAAACACCTATAGATGAAAGTACACCTGTAATCGACATGACGACAGAACAAACAACACAACAATCGGTTTATCCTGAGAATGTAACAAAGGTGTTAGAGATTGTGACTGTCATACAAACGCCTAATCAATTCACTGAATTGGCCTCCTCTAGAAGTGTACCTTCTGTAAACATAACAACAGAGCACACAACACAGCAATCAGTTAATTCTAAGAATACGACCGTCATACAAACGCCTAATCAATCTACTGAATTGGCCTCCTCTGGAAGTGTACCTTCTGTAAACATAATAACAGAGCACACAACACAACAATCAGCTTAATTCTAAGAATACGACTGTCATACAAACGCCTAATCAATCTACTGAATTGGCCTCCTCTGGAAGTGTACCTTCTGTAAACATAACAACAGAGCACACAACACAGCAATCAGTTAATTCTAAGAATACGACCGTCATACAAACGCCTAATCAATCTACTGAATTGGCCTCCTCTGGAAGTGTACCTTCTGTAAACATAACAACAGAGCACACAACACAGCAATCAGTTAATTCTAAGAATACGACCGTCATACAAACGCCTAATCAATCTACTGAATTGGCCTCCTCTGGAAGTGTACCTTCTGTAAACATAACAACAGAGCACACAACACAGCAATCAGTTAATTCTAAGAATACGACCGTCATACAAACGCCTAATCAATCTACTGAATTGGCCTCCTCTGGAAGTGTACCTTCTGTAAACATAACAACAGAGCACACAACACAGCAATCAGTTAATTCTAAGAATACGACCGTCATACAAACGCCTAATCAATCTACTGAATTGGCCTCCTCTGGAAGTGTACCTTCTGTAAACATAACAACAGAGCACACAACACAGCAATCAGTTAATTCTAAGAATACGACCGTCATACAAACGCCTAATCAATCTACTGAATTGGCCTCCTCTGGAAGTGTACCTTCTGTAAACATAACAACAGAGCACACAACACAGCAATCAGTTAATTCTAAGAATACGACCGTCATACAAACGCCTAATCAATCTACTGAATTGGCCTCCTCTGGAAGTGTACCTTCTGTAAACATAACAACAGAGCACACAACACAGCAATCAGTTAATTCTAAGAATACGACCGTCATACAAACGCCTAATCAATCTACTGAATTGGCCTCCTCTGGAAGTGTACCTTCTGTAAACATAACAACAGAGCACACAACACAGCAATCAGTTAATTCTAAGAATACGACCGTCATACAAACGCCTAATCAATCTACTGAATTGGCCTCCTCTGGAAGTGTACCTTCTGTAAACATAACAACAGAGCACACAACACAGCAATCAGTTAATTCTAAGAATACGACCGTCATACAAACGCCTAATCAATCTACTGAATTGGCCTCCTCTGGAAGTGTACCTTCTGTAAACATAACAACAGAGCACACAACACAGCAATCAGTTAATTCTAAGAATACGACCGTCATACAAACGCCTAATCAATCTACTGAATTGGCCTCCTCTGGAAGTGTACCTTCTGTAAACATAACAACAGAGCACACAACACAGCAATCAGTTAATTCTAAGAATACGACCGTCATACAAACGCCTAATCAATCTACTGAATTGGCCTCCTCTGGAAGTGTACCTTCTGTAAACATAACAACAGAGCACACAACACAGCAATCAGTTAATTCTAAGAATACGACCGTCATACAAACGCCTAATCAATCTACTGAATTGGCCTCCTCTGGAAGTGTACCTTCTGTAAACATAACAACAGAGCACACAACACAGCAATCAGTTAATTCTAAGAATACGACCGTCATACAAACGCCTAATCAATCTACTGAATTGGCCTCCTCTGGAAGTGTACCTTCTGTAAACATAATAACCGAGCACACAACACAACAATCACTTAATTCTAAGAATACGACTGTCATACAAACGCCTAATCAATCTACTGAATTGGCCTCCTCTGGAAGTGTACCTTCTGTAAACATAATAACAGAGCACACATCACAGCAATCAGTTAATTCTAAGAATACGACCGTCATACAAACGCCTAATCAATCTACTGAATTGGCCTCCTCTGGAAGTGTACCTTCTGTAAACATAACAACAGAGCACACAACACAGCAATCAGTTAATTCTGAGAATACAACTGATAATTATACGGAGTTATTAATACTCACTTCAAACCCTATTCATACATCAGTTAAATCTCATCCTAATGTGTCTGCATGGCTACCGTTGTCAACAAAATCAGTTACCGATTCTAGTTTAATTTCATCACGTAAACGTTTGCTCAATTACTACATAAATGAATTTTTTGCAACCAGTTCAATGATGAACATTCATACTGAAATTTGTCGGTTTCTTTATGCACTTTTATTTCCATTTCTACTAATTTCCCTAGTTACATCCATTGGAATTGCAATATTCATATGTCGAAAACGTAAGTAATTCTCTCCATCTCCACCTCCATGCATAACGAAATTTTGTTATCTCCGAACTACTTTTCACATTCTTATTACCACATATTGTTCATCACTCAGTGATTGATTAAGTGTTTGCACACTTGAATTTGATATGACGATGTAACTTGCGTTAGACAACCATGGGAAACCAGGAAACACAGGATCACTGTTTCATCCATGCATGGTAAGAATCACCCATAGTTTCGCCAGGGAATCCACACACCCATCCACCCCAACCCAAAAAATCGGGTTTAGTCTCGTTCTAGGATGAATCACCTGTTTAGTACTTCCTGGTTTTCAATAGTTGTTTTACCCAAGTTAACTTGTGACAAATTTAAATTCAAGAGCAGACGATTATAGAATTCAGAAGATTATTTCTTTAGGAATGCTTTGAACAATGCATCAATATATTCATGCATAATGAACTATAGATATCATCTTATTCATTACTCACTGATCAGATCAAGCTAACCATAAAAATCTCCAGGTTAGTCCTTATGGAAAAATGAAAAAAATACAGTGACGTGCTACCTTAAAGAGAATTAAGATAGAAATGAGTAAGCTTTACAGTCTGAAACTAGGACCTCAATTATCGCTGAATTCGACATCAGAAAGTATCATTCTGTGTAGATTTTACGGAGTTTCCAAAGTTGTTCAATAACAATATACTACAAAGATCAGTGGTTAACTTTACAAATTTGCCAACATGCATTCTGGTACAGTATCTAACTAGAATTTTGAAACTCATTGAAACCACATGTAACTTAATGTATATAAAATTCATTCGAATTTAAAGACGAAATCATTGAAGAAGATAAAACTATGGCGTATTTTGATGTTCTTTCCTTATTTATTAATATATTTATGAAGGCAGCTTTAGGTTGTATATCAATCAGTAACAATGTAGAACTGGGTACGTGCCTACATCAGTTCAAGTTGCCATGCCTCAATTAGCGGATAGAGATGAAAATATTGAACTAAATCCCAGTTGTATATATGAATGTTTAATATCTAACAAAGATATAAATCTACTTTGTCTGTTAGATCTCCTGAAAATCATTAAGTACTTAGAATTATTAGGATAAACTTGTATATTCCCGTTGATTTGTTATAGACTGTAGCTGGTCAGTCATTGTTGCTATGTGTGCATCCTGAGCGGATTGCCTCGATATAGCGAAACGGGCCGAGTTCGAATCCCAGTGTGAATATCAACATTGGGATGCAGGTACATCCAGCCGATTCCACTTGCCAGTCACAATCCAACTTATATAATACTTAGAACTATGTTTTTATTTTACATTGTATTTGTTGTTCGAGGTGATCTGTATCGACAGAAAGATGGGATACACACGGGTTTACCAGTTCTACTTATCATTATTTAAGGATAAACGAAATCATGAAACGCTTCAACCAATCAAAGTTCAGATGTGGTCTGTGGATGATTTTCTTTTTGTTATGAAAGAAAATAGTATCATCAGCAGCAGCAGCAACGTAGAACCGGGCACAAACGCCTGTAGGTTCAAGTTGCCATACCACAATAGCACTACGAGAGTATTGAGGTAACGTATAGACAGAATACAAGAGAGAAGAGTAAGTAAAGATGTCCAGAAAATAACAATAGAATTTAAGATCTAGATGAGGTTAAAGAGTGAATACACTTGCGCCACTGTGACCGGTTCTGAGCCATATCACCTAGTGTCTCCAGCCATTTGTTGCGATCATCACGCGGACCCCAACCAGGTAGTCTACATCTACCTACATGGCTTAGACCAGTAGTCAAGGACTTCATGGACTGATACCATGTTTTAGTTTGGCCGCCCCTAACCTTCTTTCATCCTATTTCGGCCCTAGCTAACATGGCGCGACGGGGTAGACGGTGGTCGGGCATGCGCAATACATGTCCTAGCCATCTCAGTCGATGAAGGTTAATGACCACTTCAACTGATTTACCGTGTTTCCCAAGAACCTTTCGTCTAACCTCACTATTACTAGTCCGGTTATTCCATGGTATACGAGCGATGTTACGAAGATTCCTATGGTCAAATATCTGGAGACGACGCATATCTTGAGTTTTCATGGCCCACGTCTCGCAGCCATATGTTAAGATGGCGCGGATTGCTGCGCAGTACACCCGGCCTTTCGTTGAGACACGGATATCTCGTCTGCGCCACAAGTGCCGTAGATTGGCAAATGCCAATCGGGCTTTCTGGATCCGCGCTGAGATTTCATCAGACACCGACCCACCAGGGGTAATGAGACTTCCAAGATAAGTGAAGCGATCAACGCATTCAATTACTTCACTCCCTATAAATAATTTGGGGGAAGAAGCAGACCAGTCCTGGAGTAACATTTTGCATTTGGGAGGGGAGAAGCGCATCCCAAATATGCCTGCATTGTTACTCAAGGTGTTCAAGAGACCTTGAATGCTGTGTGCATCTTCACCAAATATGACTATATCATCTGCATATTCTAAGTCGACGAGAGAGCCTCCTGGAAGGAGACTAATCCCAGAGGACTTAAAAGAAGTGAGAGAGATTTCTAACAGTACGTCTATGATGAAATTAAATAAAAATGGGGATAAGGGGCAACCCTGACGGACTCCACCTGAGGATGAAGTTTCTCGTGACAATTCGCCATATGCTCTGACTCGACCAGTGGTGACCGAGTAGAGAGCCTTTATAAGGTTAATGTACTTTTGAGGTACGCCTTTTAATGACAAACATTGCCACAAGACTTCTCGGTCAACAGAGTCGAACGCTGCTTTTAAGTCAAGAAATACAACTATAGTTGGGCGTTAGTACATATGTCTGAGTTCGAGGACCTGGCGCAGGGTGAATATGTGATCAATGCAGCCCCGGCCAGGTCTGAAACCAGCCTGGTTTTCCCGAGTCTGTTGTTCCCTAGTGTTGGTTAAACGTCGGATGATTATAGTGGCTAATATCTTAGATACTATATTAGTCAAACTGATTCCTCTGTGGTTATCACAAGAGGATTTCTGTCCTTTTTTGTAGACTGGAACAATCAGCGATCGAGACCAGTCAGATGGGATGGAGTTTAGTTCCCAGACTTTGGCTAATATATCAGTCAACCTGCACGTTAAAACTATACCACCATCCTTGAAGATATCGGTAGACAACATATCAGGCCCTGCTGCTTTCTCACGTTTCAATTTACTTATGACGTTTTCAACTTCACTGAGAGTTGGGGGACCTGTGTCAGTTTTCCATTCGGGTAGTTTGGAGATTGTGGGTAAGCTAAGAGTGGCTGGGGGCCAGTTAAACTGTTCCTGAAAGTGTTCTGCCCAGCGTTCTAATCTTCTAGAGTGAAAGTAGATCAACGACCCATCTTTTTCGGAGATGATTTCACTAACTGCCGATTTTTTGATACCGGTGTCCTTAATAAGTCGGAACAGCTGTCTACTATCGCCTGCCGCTGCTGATGCTTCTATCGCTTTTGCTTTTGTTGCCCACCACTGTTCACGATCCATACGCAGACTCTTTGTCAGTCTACGTTTCAGTTGTCGTCGCTCTTCATCATACTCCGAGCCTGCTGGAATGAGTTTTCGAGCCTCCATCAGTTCCCTAGAAGTACTAGAGATCCAATGGTCTTTCATTGGATTGGGGTTAGATGCTGATAGCGCTGCTGCGTATACACCTGCTTTAAAATCATTCCAAGCTACTTCGGGGGAAACCTGTTGGTCATGGGCGACTAAATGCTTAGCCAAACCATTCCTAAATGCAATCTTAGCCTTCTCACTTTCAAAGTGATATCTAAAGGGTTTGCCCGATGTAACCTTTCTGCGACCAGTAAAACGCATAGAGATACGTGCTCTCACTAGGGCATGGTCAGAGTCTAGGCAAGTGCCCCAGAAAGAGCGGCAGTCCTCTATACAACCTCTCCAACGGTAGCTGATGCCAATGTGATCAATTTGTGTCCATCGTTGCGTAGATGTTGGAGGTCGCCAGGTTAAACAGTGTCTCGCCTTATGCTTAAAGTTTGTGCTAGCTAAGAATAAACGGTAGTCTGAACATAACTGCAACAGACGATCTCCGTTGTCTGTTCTCTGGGCTGGGATGCTGAGTAACCCACCTAGGTGCTTTTCAGCCTGATTTAGTCTACCTACTTGGGCATTAAAATCTCCTGCAATAATTACTATGTCTGAGTGCTTAGCTTTCTGAAGGAGGCTAGAGAACTTCATATAGAAGTCGTCTTTCACTTCATCTGTGCTGCAATCAGTGGGGGCATAAGCAGAGACGACAAAAAGGCATCGGCGTGTGTCCCTATCTTTCCGAGTTCGTACTGAGCCATTTAGACGGACAGTACATAGACGACTGTCTACAGGAATCCACTCGAGAAGAGCCTGTTCTGCACGTAAGCTTAGTGCTATACCTACACCAGCGAGGCCACGTGAGCTAGCTGTAGGGTCTCCAGATAAACGAAGAGTGAAGTGTGCAGTTCCATTGCATTGACTAGGTGAGGTCAAACGGATGACCATGCTGGGATCCTGTATGCGTGTTTCGGAGACACAGCATACATCAATTGCAAGAGATTCTAATGTTTTAGCTAAGGCAGCCTGTTGACCGATTTGACACAGCGTACGCACATTAAAAGCTCCAACATGAAGTTTAGAGCGTGGCTTCAGGAGATCTGGTATGATAATTTGGGAACTCGGGTAACCAGTAAAAGTGGCGCGCATAGAAAATGTAGGAGAAGTGTTACAAGTAGAGACCAGAGAGGGAGAACGCGTTCGATCATGGACAAGGTGAACTCGAGTGCTATTAGCGGTATGAGAGCGGTTATCACTTCCCGGTTGCCCACACCGTGAAAGGGTCATTCTTGAGGAACCTGAAAGAGAAAGAGGATTAGGGTAGGTCGTGATGACCTGAGAGTGTGACCGCAGTGTCCAGGGGACAGCTGTTTGAGGTCGGTCAAGTATATTAAGTGTTGCTCCGGTTGTCAGAAGGGGAGGCATCGGCCTCATGGATTCCGAAGGAGCTCGGCTTTCACCATGAAGCGTCATATTAGTCCTTCCAACTTCCAGGGCAGAGTTAGAATGGTTATAAAGATTTTTATTCGTAAGCTGTTTTTTAGCATGGTAGTTGTTTTACGGGATGGGGTTGCTAACCCCATGCCCAACCCTCCTCCTTTATCCGGGCTTGGGACCGGCAGAAACCCTGTGGGGGCTCCAGGCGGAGTTACACTCTTCATCCACTAACAGTAATGTTATTAGAAATTTGATTAACAGAAGTAATTGTTTTGTCAAAGAAACAGAAAGCAAACAAAGTGAAGTAAATGTAGTCCTGGCCAAAATTAGGGTAATAACGATAGTCACTAATGAATAGAAAAGAAATTCAATGCATCTTCCAAACGAGAAGATTATCACTGTAATCATATTATACCGTATAGAAACATCGAAGGAAATCGGAAGGATACTTAGTAAACACAATATTATTGTGACGTCCAAAAAAGCTGATATGATAGTGGAAGAGTATGACTAGTCAGTATGCGCTCATATGCCTGTCGTATAATTACAATTCTGCTCCCCCCGAAAAGCCGTAGTGCGCTGAGCTGAGCTGACCACCATCAGGCATGCAAAACAAGGAAGATAATGGTAGCGAGTAGAGATAACGTGTACACAACTAATTGACTGTAGTTCATAAGTAAAACTCAATGTACTAACAGTAAATATGGTAAACGGTAGGATAGAACACGAGGGACATAATAATGATAGGGGTAAAGTGTTTACATTACACACAACTAAAATAATTGATATATTCTTCTAATACATTGTTTTGATTGTTAGCTATTCTTCATTAATCGTTAAATATAACAGATATAAAAGTAACAAGAAGAGCGATTCTAATGGGATATCTAATGAGGTACGACAAAACTGTATGTATGAAGTCAATTACAGTGATTGCAATGCGATTTATGTGGAAGACGTTAATGTATATACAGCTCAATGTTAGGATGAAGAAACACAAACTATGTTTGGAACAGTTTCCTAAATCTTCGAGAGTTTTCAGAAAGCTCGGAGATAAATCAGCGACTAAACCACACTCGTTAGAAAGTGAACATGAAATTGACTACGATTGAGCTACACTACTTCAGAAAGGTTTTAGGGCATATAAATAACAATTGAATCAATGTATATATCAATCAATGCCTGTTAACCCAAGTGGAGAATAGACCACCCACCAGCATTCTCCAAGCAACTCTGTCCTGGGCTTTTCTTTCTAGCTCTTCCCAAGTGCTGTTCATTCTCTTCATGTCTGTTTCCGATTCACAACTCAATGTGTTCCTGGGTCTTCCTCTGTTTCTTTGGCTTTTAGGATTCCAAGTGAGCGCTCGTCTTGTGACGCAGTTTGATGGTTTTCTCAATGTGTGTCCAATCCACTCCCAGCGTCTTTTCTTAATTTATTCTTCGGCTGAATTTCGGTTGGTTTGTTCTCTACCGCAGAAGATTTTGTTGATGGTATCTAGGCAACGGACGTGAAGTATTTTGTACAGATAGCTGACTATAAGTACTTTTGTCTTTTGGAATATGCTTTTCGAAGTTCTCAATACGAGCTTCTGCTTTATGCAACAGAACTGTCTTCACATTTGTATTGAAAATTGCTAGTTTGATGTTGGCTAGCAGTTGATTTAAGTTTTAGGTGTATTTCAGTTTCAGCAATGCTGCCCTTGCCCTGCCAAAACCCACCTTCGAATCTCCATCAGACCCTCCTTGTTTATCAATGATACTGCCGAAGTATGAAGAAGTCTCCACATCTTCCAGAGATTCTCCTTCAAGTGTAATTGGGTTAATTTTGATTGTTTTATATCGAAGGATGTTGCTTTCCCCTTTACACATCAGATTGTTCTTAAACTACTTTGCAATAGAAAATGTGGACAAGTAGATTGACCTACATTACTTTGATAATTTTAATTTGATTCAATTTACCCTACAGAGTCTCCAACCAGATTGTTGGATAAATTTTGTTCTCAGGAATCTTTAAAATTTCAATTGTTGAGATTGTTTCAAATGGAATTTCTAACTCTACTGTCTCCTTGTTCTGAACATTGTTTGTGTTTCTTCATCCTAACATTGAGTGGTCTAGATGTTTCTCCCACATTAATCTCATTGCAATCACTGCACTTGATTTCATACATGCAGTTTTGTTGTACCTCATCGGATTGATCATCTTGTTGCCAGTTGTACGAAAATAAACTTTTGTATTGTGTTGATTAAGTATCCCTCTGAATTCCTTCAATGTTTCTTCATTCAAACTATTGCTGAAATTATTTTAACTTATCATAGTAGTAGTTGTATTTCAAACCTAATACTATGGTTGTGAAATTCCTCAAATGATCTTGACTCGTTACATTTCAGCCATTTCAAGCCTGAAACCCTCAACATATTTTCATACGAAGTGTTACTATATCTCATAGATACGTTATAAGCACATATTCATCTAAATAAAGAAATATGTTCTTATAGAACCATCAAAATTATTCCAACTGCTCATCATGACCTGGTACCGAATTCCGATTGACTTGGCATCCTAGTTTAGTCTTACCAACCCTATAGGCTTTAATTCTCTCTCTTTTGGCTGTTGATATTATTGTTTTAAGTAATTTATTTATGCATTAAAACATCTGTATTGAATTGATTATTTTATTTTTAATCTAACATCTACTACTTAAATATTCATTTCATTCTATATCAGGTACACAACCTTCAATGTCAAATTGAAATAACTCTAAATATGCATTATTTTATTTTCATTGAAACTGATCACTTTTAATGATGAAATACTTTGTTGTTGTTATTGTTGTTATTGTTGTTGTTGTTGCTGTTGTTGTTGTTAAATTATAATTTTATGAACAAAAGAAGATGTGAATAGTTTATTTCTGTGTTAATGTTGAGCTTAAATAGAAAACTATGGAGGTTAGGATTATCACCAAATCTACACCAATTCATTCAATGGGCGTAGCAACTACTGCATTGTACATTACTCTGTTAGTATACATGTTCAGAAAATGATAGGACAATTCTGGAAAATACACTTTCTAGCGAGTTGGTTGGGTTGTCATCGCCTGTTGTGATTAATACGGTTCTGAATATATTCATATCGACATTGAATTCACTTACATCTTATGACAGAATCGGTACGAAGCGATCAAAAGTCAGGTATCTATTTAAAGGTTTAAAGGTTGACTATGGCTAATAATGCTGACGATTCATCTTTTTTAGGCTAATTTTGATGCAAAAATTATTATCACTTGCTTGCAGGAGAAAAACATTTTACAGGGCTTGTTTCTGCCTATTTTTAGTTTGATCAATATTATGGTCAAGTCAACAGCCTCTTAAACCCGTACAGTTACTTCAGTCCTGCACATCCTATCATCTGTATATATGTTAGTGGATGCATAGTGGCATACTTTAGGTAAAAAGCCATCTAAAACATTCCAACTCTGCCCCGAGAGTTGGGAGGTTCTTATTTTGAAGGGTTATGATGCCTTATGGTGAAAGCCGAGTTTCTTCGGAAGTCAGGAGGCTAATGTCCTGTTATGACGTGAAGAGAGAGAGAGATTTTGGGTAGATGTTAAGCGAACGCCAATGAAGTGTGCTTAGCTGATAATTCACGACTGATCTAAGCCCACTCACCCCCAGGCGACAATATAAGAACCAGAATTGGGAACTGGAAAACGTAGAGAGAGTATTGTATTTTATTCATGCCTTTATATATACATAAAATCAGACCACACAGTAAACCAATCAGAAATCTAACGTTAATACAGAGCAAAGGAAATACTGAAAGGTTGTACACAATTAAGTAACAGTACTTCATGGTGATAAACAATATACTAAGTGTAAATATACTAAACGGGAGAACCGGGTAAGGGGAAGGTGACAGACATAGAAATAAAATGTTTACATTGACCACAGTTATAATAATTGAAATAATGTTCTAAAGCACAGTTCACGAAGATAATCAATCTTCATTAGGCGCCCGGCATATCATGTCCCTTCTTAAAAAACCAGAGCAACAATTTACATAGGTACATGGAATAATTACAGAATGTAGGAGACAGAAATAAACATTCAAACAGCTGAGGAAGTAACAAGACACGACAGGAAAATAGCTGGAATAAGCGAATCCCATCGGTTACAAGCAGAACAGCAAAGATTATCCTCAGAATATCGCTATACTCCTGTTACGAAGAAGAAAATTTTTCGTACAAACATGGTGTATCACTATTGCTGTCCTAAGGAGCACAGAAAGCAGAATGGGAACCTTATGAATCTTATATCATCAAAACATCCTTCAAGAGAAAGAAGGAGGGGATCACAATGAATGTCATCCAGTGGCATGTGCCCACCAACGGCAGCCACGAAGACGATAAACATCAATTTTATAAGAGGATGCAGTCAACTGTAGAGAAATACCAGGCCGTGAACCTAAACATTTTGATAATAGACTGAAAAGCCAAGGTTGGGATGGACAACGTCGGATATAAGGATATCATGGGGCGAAATGGACTAGGAGAAGAAAACAGAAACGGTGAGAGATTTGTAAATTTATGTGCCTTCAACAAAGTGACTATAATTGACGCCATATTCTCTCATAAATGCATACACAGAACTTCATGCGTTTCACTGTACCATATTACTGTGAGTCAAATCCATCACATCTGCGTTATTAAGAAGTTTAGGTGAGCCATGGGAGAAGTAAGAACAAGGAGAGAAGCTGATATAGCTTCAAATCACCATCTGGTGGAGGCTAAAATGAAACTGAAGTAGAAGAAGCATTGGATAACTGGAGCAGCTGTATTACAAAAGCTTAACACAACCCTTCTTCGGGATACTAACAAACTCAACTAATTCACAATAACTCTCAACAATGAGTTACAGACATTTCACAACTCACTAGAAAAGGAGGAAGCTACAGTGGAGGAAAACTGGAAGGGGATTAAGGAGACAATGACCGTAATATGTCAAGAGGTTTTGGGTCAAACTGAGCATCACCAAATGGATGGATCACTGTTGGTACTCCGGATAATATCTCAGAAGATATCAGGCAATAGCAGTCGAGTAAGAACAGTGGAAGTCAAGGCACAGGAGGAATACATAGAAGCCAATGAGCAAGTGAAGAGGTGCATGATATCGGGTCATCGCAAATAGGTAGACCTGACAATGACACCGGTAAATGGTACAAGAGAGGTACACATAAGACGAAGAAGCTAGCTGGGAAATATGGAAAATCATTGCGACCAGTCGTAATATCAAATTATCAATTAAAAATCTGCAGAACATCAAATTACAAAATAAAAGAAGTGTTAGAATCAGGGTAATTTTCGTGATGATCAAACATGAACTGTCGAATTTTTCTCTCAAGCCTAGGCAATCCACAATTTATTAAACTGTACTCTTTTTGGACTCTATAGCTTCGCAACATAGGTGATGCTGAAGAACTATTCTGGGGGAGTAGGGGGTGGGTCGAAGGTGACTGTAGCCAATCAGATATTTTAATACTGATCTTGAGACAGGCTTACATTAATCTTTTATACGCCATACAGGGCAATTTTCTAAGATGCGATCCGAAAACGTTTACTTTGTGATATCAGTATAGCAAGCTCAACAAGGAAAAAGTAAACTTGAAGATGCATAGTAGTGTAGCTCGTAGCAAAACCATATCCTTAAAACATCCTCAAATTGTAGATCAGTATGAGAAACCAATATGAAGTTTTGGATTGTGTAAATTGTTTTTCCTAGAGATATTACAACAAGAACTTTCAAAATGTCTACGGTTGTATTTTCTTATTGTTTCAGAAGGATGCCTTTTAGCTTACGGTTTAAGCACATAGAAATAGCTTTCTATTTGTTTCTTTTTCAATAGAGTATTGACAATCACCAAATTAATTAAATTGTGACTTATTATGTATCACATCTAAATATTCGCCTTGTGAAGAACGATTGTTTTCCATAAACTCCTCTTCAGGCTTTATGTTTGTAAATCTACATATCATCATTTTCTTTAAATGCATCAAGATAATGTCATAGAGTAAACAATATGAATGAATATGTCAAAATCGTGGATTAAAATTAACATAAAATCAAGATTGATGATTCCATTTGACTGTATACAAAGTACTGAATATGTATTGAAATTGGACTGTGACTGGCAAGCGGAATCCAGGACGCATGTTTCGTCCTATTTTGGACTCATCGGGTGGATGTACCTGCATCCCAGAGACTGACCAGTTTCAGTCGATTACAAATCAACGGGAAAATACAGGCTTATCCTAATTATATACATATATAAAGTACTGAATAATTTGTCTAAAGACATTAGAATACGCTTTCTCTTCATTGTAAGAAGAATTAGGTATCAACTCAAAGAAACTGAACTCATGTATGCAGGAGAAGTGTATTCAACCTCTCTGTCTACCTTGGCCTTGTCTCTAAGAATTTTTCCCAGTTGACTTTCTTCTTTCTCGTTTCTTTTCATTTCTACTTGCATGATATTCATACTCTGTTCGTTTACTGCGGAGTTGTTTCAACTTTTAATTTGTTTTCTATCCACCATTACAGTGGAATAACTTTGACTTATAACTACTAACTGTACTATAGTTATTACTGTTACCGTCATTATACCACTACCACTTTGACCATGTTAATTAAATATCATCAGCATCATCCGCTGCCTCAATGGACTGATCGGTTACCGTAAGCCACTCAATTGAAAAAGCATGGTGCAAGTTTAAGGAAATATTACAATAAGTTACTACCCCATTCATTCCATGGTCATTTCCATGTAAGTTGTCACATTATCCTCTATGAATTGACAAAAACGCTCAAAAACTACTACGACGTATAGAACATCTTTGGGGCATATATTAATACAAGTTGTGATACCATTGAGCAAGAGTACTGTAAGATTAGAAACCTATGTAAACTAACTAGTGATAGATCTCGTATAATCTACGAAAAGCAGCTTGCAAAGAACAGCCTCACTTGTCTTAAACAGTGGTTTTCATGTACTAAGAGACGAAATAAGAGAAATGAATAACCGAAGAAGCGACTTGAACTAAGCCGCAAAACGTCAGAAATTTTAATTTTTACTAATTGGAATTTTAAATATATATATCACTTACATTTCCACTATAATTATGTCATCAGAGCAGCAAACTTTTAGTTATCCTCAGTAACCTACTTTGTGAATTGATCTCTAGGTCATACGCGCGGAATGGGCAGCCTATAACTTACACCATTAGTTTCTGTTTGGACTCACTGAGAAATGTCAAATCCTATACATAACTAAAACAACTATGGAAAATGAAAAAATGGTCCACTTCTCATCTTAATGATATTTATAATTAAGTGATATTTATTGGGATTTTGATGAAAACAGTCTTGTTTTATATTTACTTCCTGTCCGTTTTCATTTTTTTCATTTGTGTTTTTTATTTATTCCATTAGCTCTTATCTGGAGACTGTTACATCAGCAGTCAGTTGCAACGGCTCTCATTGATCACTAGGCGCCAGAGCAGAAGCAACACTAATTGACTGTATCCTTATTAGTCTCTTAATTGTCGCTGGATTAGACGTTCACACGAACGTAAGGGAACAAAGTGACTTTGCAATCTCCGTCTGCATGCCGACAAAGTAAAGCCTGGATGTAACCGAGGATGAGTTCCACCATCATGTAGATGGTCTCAAAAAACCGCGTTCTACAGATATTGCAGAACTAGTAGAAGATTTGAATGAGCAGGTTAAATATCTAGACACGGAAGAGAATCGTTCAGCTATGGACTCTGTAGCCCTAGGTTAGATGACAGTGACCGCTCTGTTCAGATTTGGCCAACACCAACTTATGGCACAGCCACCGCTTATGTATTACCTAGCATCCTTCTTCTGATACCCAAGCCTGGACATAGATTGTGATCAGTTACCGTTAGATTGATTGTGTTCTGGATTGTCATTTTTATTTCTGGAGTCCAATCTATGTACCCTATCAAAACCCTCTTGATGAATGAAGATATCAGATGGGTCTTGAAACTAGTTCCAGATTTTTGTATCGCCTGTGTATAGAAGGTTTTGTGACCCTACGTTAGATGGGAGGTCATTTATATGCGATAGGAATGGAAACGACTCAAGTATAGAACCTTGCTGCAGCCCTCTCGCCATTGTCAAACAGTCAGATAAAATAGAGCAAACTCTGACTGTTAGAGACTTTTCACTTAGGTAGTCCTTTAGCCATTCGAAAAGACACACACTGATGTCCATCGATTGTTATTTCACGGTACAAATTCGATGTTTTAAGGAAATCCGTGATCTTAAGTTCGGTTTTGATGTTTTTATTATTATCATTAATATTAATGGTAGTACTACTGATGAACTCCGCCTGGAGAACTAGTAGGATTACTGCCGGTCCCAATAAGGAGGGTTAGTTATGTGATCAGCGACCCAATCCTGCAAGGAAGCAACCTTGCTAAAGAAACGCTAACCAGATAAAACCTTTTTAGTCATTTTAACTCTGCCCTGGGAGTGGGAAGGTTTTCAATTCGAAGAGTTATGACGTCTCATGGTAAAAACAGAGCATTTTCGGAAGTCACGCGGCTTAATACAAGTCGCTTCTTCGGTTATTCATTTCTCTTATTTCGTCTCTTAGTACATGAAAACCACTGTTTAAGACAAGTGAGGCTGTTCTTTGCAAGCTGCTTTTCGTAGATTATACGAGATCTATCACTAGTTAGTTTACATAGGTTTCTAATCTTACAGTACTCTTGCTCAATGGTATCACAACTTGTATTAATATATGCCCCAAAGATGTTCTATACGTCGTAGTAGTTTTTGAGCGTTTTTGTCAATTCATAGAGGATAATGTGACAACTTACATGGAAATGACCATGGAATGAATGGGGTAGTAACTTATTGTAATATTTCCTTAAACTTGCACCATGCTTTTTCAATTGAGTGGCTTACGGTAACCGATCAGTCCATTGAGGCAGCGGATGATGCTGATGATATTTAATTAACATGGTCAAAGTGGTAGTGGTATAATGACGGTAACAGTAATAACTATAGTACAGTTAGTAGTTATAAGTCAAAGTTATTCCACTGTAATGGTGGATAGAAAACAAATTAAAAGTTGAAACAACTCCGCAGTAAACGAACAGAGTATGAATATCATGCAAGTAGAAATGAAAAGAAACGAGAAAGAAGAAAGTCAACTGGGAAAAATTCTTAGAGACAAGGCCAAGGTAGACAGAGAGGTTGAATACACTTCTCCTGCATACATGAGTTCAGTTTCTTTGAGTTGATACCTAATTCTTCTTACAATGAAGAGAAAGCGTATTCTAATGTCTTTAGACAAATTATTCAGTACTTTATATATGTATATAATTAGGATAAGCCTGTATTTTCCCGTTGATTTGTAATCGACTGAAACTGGTCAGTCTCTGGGATGCAGGTACATCCACCCGATGAGTCCAAAATAGGACGAAACATGCGTCCTGGATTCCGCTTGCCAGTCACAGTCCAATTTCAATACATATTCAGTACTTTGTATACAGTCAAATGGAATCATCAATCTTGATTTTATGTTAATTTTAATCCACGATTTTGACATATTCATTCATATTGTTTACTCTATGACATTATCTTGATGCATTTAAAGAAAATGATGATATGTAGATTTACAAACATAAAGCCTGAAGAGGAGTTTATGGAAAACAATCGTTCTTCACAAGGCGAATATTTAGATGTGATACATAATAAGTCACAATTTAATTAATTTGGTGATTGTCAATACTCTATTGAAAAAGAAACAAATAGAAAGCTATTTCTATGTGCTTAAACCGTAAGCTAAAAGGCATCCTTCTGAAACAATAAGAAAATACAACCGTAGACATTTTGAAAGTTCTTGTTGTAATATCTCTAGAACCACAATTCACAAGCCAA
>JALJAT010000160.1:0-37383 GCA_034768735.1 Schistosoma mekongi | reverse complement strand
CTAAAAGTGCTAACAAGTAGAAATGTTTAACAAAACCAAGTTTCACGTTATCGAATATCAGAATTATTTGCATCGATTGGTTTCGCATCAACTGCAAACAACTCACAACAATATTTTCCAAAATCAATATTTGAAACAGAGTTTGCGAACACAAATATCACCAAAAATTTTAATTTGTTGGTATGTAATCAGCTGCATACAACTTACAATATTTAACGTATAATTGTTAGCGAAACAAAGTTTCACGTTCTCAACTAACAAGAATTTATTTCATTCTGTTGATTCTGCATTAACTGCATACAACTTACATCAATATACTGCGAAAGCAATATTTGAAACAATATTTCACCTAATAAAATAACATGAATTTATTTAATTTCGTTGGTTTCTCGTCAGCTGCATACAACTAAAAGTGCTAACAAGTAGAAATGTTTAACATAACCAAGATTCACGTTATCGAATATCAGGAATTATTTGCATCGATTGGTTTCGCATCAACTGCAAACAACTCACAACAATATTTTCCAAAATCAATATTTGAAACAGAGTTTGCGAACACAAATATCACCAAATAATTTTAATTCGTTGGTATGTAATCAGCTGCATACAACTTACAATATTTAACGTATAATTGTTTAGCGAAACAAAGTTTCACGTTCTCAACTAACAAGAATTTATTTCATTCTGTTGATTTTGCATTAACTGCATACAACTTACATCAATATACTGCGAAAGCAATATTTGAAACAAAATTTCACCTTATCAAATAACATGAATTCATTTTATTTCGTTGGTTTCTCGTCAGCTGCATACAACTTACAATATTTAACGTATAATTGTTAGCGAAACAAAGTTTCACGTTATCGAATATCAGAATTATTTGCATCGATTGGTTTCGCATCAACTGCAAACAACTCACAACAATATTTTCCAAAATCAATATTTGAAACAGAGTTTGCGAACACAATATCACCAAATAATTTTAATTCGTTGGTATGTAATCAGCTGCATACAACTTACAATATTAACGTATAATTGTTTAGCGAAACAAAGTTTCACGTTCTCAACTAACAAGAATTTATTTCATTCTGTTGATTTTGCATAACTGCACACAACTTACATCAATATACTGCGAAAGCAATATTTGAAACAAAATTTCACCTAATCAAATAACATTTGTTTTTATATTTCGTTGGTTTCTCGTCAGCTGCATACAACTAAAAGTGCTAACAAGTAGAAATGTTTAACAAAACCAAGTTTCACGTTATCGAATATCAGAATTATTTGCATCGATTGGTTTCGCATCAACTGCAAACAACTCACAACAATATTTTCCAAAATCAATATTTGAAACAGAGTTTGCGAACACAATATCACCAAATAATTTTAATTCGTTGGTATGTAATCAGCTGCATACAACTTACAATATTTAACGTATAATTGTTTAGCGAACAAAGTTTCACGTTCTCAACTAACAAGAATTTATTTCATTCTGTTGATTTTGCATTAACTGCATACAACTTACATCAATATACTGCGAAAGCAATATTTGAAACAAAATTTCACCTAATCAAATAACATGAATTCATTTTATTTCGTTGGTTTCTCGTCAGCTGCATACAACTTACAATATTTAACGTATAATTGTTTAGCGAAACAAAGTTTCACGTTATCGAATATCAGGAATTATTTGCATCGATTGGTTTCGCATCAACTGCAAACAACTCACAACAATATTTTCCAAAATCAATATTTGAAACAGAGTTTGCGAACACAAATATCACCAAATAATTTTAATTCGTTGGTATGTAATCAGCTGCATACAACTTACAATATTAACGTATAATTGTTTAGCGAAACAAGTTTCACGTTCTCAACTAACAAGAATTTATTTCATTCTGTTGATTTTGCATTAACTGCATACAACTTACATCAATATACTGCGAAAGCAATATTTGAAACAAAATTTCACCTAATCAAATAACATGAATTCATTTTATTTCGTTGGTTTCTCGTCAGCTGCATACAACTAAGAATGTTTCATGTAGAAATGTTTAACAAAACCAAGTTTCACGTTATCGAATATCAGGAATTATTTGCATCGATTGGTTTCGCATCAACTGCAAACAACTCACAACTATATTTTCCAAAATCAATATTTGAAACAGAGTTTGCGAACACAAATATCACCAAATAATTTTAATTCGTTGGTATGTAATCAGCTGCATACAACTTACAATATTTTACGTATAATTGTTTAGCGAAACAAAGTTTCACGTCCTCATCTAACAAGAATTTATTTCGTTCTGTTGATTTTGCGTTAACTGCATACAAATTACATCAATATACTGCGAAAGCAATATTGAAACAAAATTTCACCTTACCAAATAACATGAATTCATTTTATTTCGTTGGTTTCTCGTCAGCTGCATACAACAAAGAACCTTTCATATATAAATTTTTAACAAAACCAAGTTTCACGTTATCGAATATCATGAATTACTTGCATGGACTGGTTTCGCATCAACTGCAAACAACACACAACAATATTTTTCAAAATCAATTTTAAATCAATGTTAGCAACCACACATGTCACAAAATAATTTTAATTCGTTGGTATGTAATCAGCTGCATACAACTTACAATATTTAACGTGTAATTGTTTTGCTAAACAAAGTTTCACGTTCTCAACTAACAAGAATTTATTTCATTCTGTTGATTTTGCATTAACTGCACCATCTTACATCAATATACTACGATATTAATATTTGTAAAATAATTGCACCTAATCAAATAACATTTGTTTTTATATTTCGTTGGTTTCTCGTCAGCTGCATACAACTTAGAATGCATCAAGTAGAAATGTTTAACAAAACCAAGTTTCACGTTATCGAATATCAGGAATGATTTGCATCGATTGGTTTCGCATCATGTGCAAACAACTCACAACAATATTTTCCAAAATCAATATTTGAAACAGACTTTGCGAACACAAATATCACCAAATAATTTTAATTCGTTGGTATGTAATCAGCTGCATACAACTTAATATATTCAACGTATAATTGTTTAGCGAAACAAAGTTTCACGTTCTCAACTAACAAGAATTTATTGCATTCTGTTGATTTTGCATTAACTGCATACAACTTACATCAATATACTGCGAAAGCAATATTTGAAACAGAATATAATTTAATAAATCAACATGAATTAATTTTATTTTGTTAGTTTACATTCAGCTGCATACAACTAAGAATGTTTCACATAGAAATGTTTAATAAAACAAAGTTTCACGTTATCGAATATCAAGAATTATTTGCATCGATTGGCTTCGCATCAACTGCAAATAAATCACGACAATATTTTCAAAAATCAATATTTGAAACAGAATTTGGGAAGACAAATATCACCAAATAATCTTAATTTGTTGGTATGTAATCAGCTGTATACAACTTACTATATTTAACGTATAATTGTTTAGCGAAACAAAGTTTTACGTTCTCAACTAACAAGAATTTATTGCATTCTGTTGATTTTGCATTAACTGCATACAACTTACATCAATATACTGCAAATGCAATATATGAAACAGAATATAATTTAATAAAGTAACATAAATTAATTTTATTTTGTTAGTTTACATTCAGCTGCATACAACTAAGAATGTTTCATGTAGAAATGTTTAACAAAATCAAATTTTCGGTTATCGAATATCAGTAATTATTTGCATTGATTGATAGCGCAACAACTGCATACAACTCACAACTATATTTTCCAAAATCAATATTTGAAATAGAGTTTGCGAACACAAATATCACCAAATAATTTAAATTCGTTGGTATGTAATCAGCTGCATACAACTTACAATATTTTACGTATAATTGTTTTGCGAAACAAATTTTCACGTTCTCATCTAACAAGAATTTATTTCGTTCTGTTGATTTTGCATTAACTGCACCATCTTACATCAATATACTACGATATTAATATTTGTAAAATAATTGCACCTAATCAAATAACATTTGTTTTTATATTTCGTTGGTTTCTCGTCAGCTGCATAAAACTTAGAATGCTTCAAGTAGAAATGTTTAACAAAACAAAGTTTCACGTTATCATATATAAGAAAATAATCGCATCGATTGGTTTAGAATTCACTGCATAAATCTCACAACAATATTTTCCAAAATCAATATTTGAAACAGAGTTTGCGAACACAAATATCACCAAATAATTTTAATTCGTTGGTATGTAATCAGCTGCATACAACTTACTATTTTAAACGTATATTTGTTTAGCGAAACAAAGTTTCACGTTCTCAACTAACAAGAATTTATTGCATTCTGTTGATTTTGCATTAACTGCATACAACTTACATCAATATACTGCGAAAGCAATATTTGAAACAGAATATAATTTAATAAAGTAACATAAATTGATTTTATTTTGTTAGTTTACATTCAGCTGCATACAACTAAGAATTTTTCATGTAGAAATGTTTAACAAAACCAAATTTTTGGTTATCGAATATCAGGAATTATTTTCATTGATTCGTTTAGCATCAATTGCAAACATCTCACCACAATATATTCCAAAATCAACAAATAAACAAAGTTTGCGAACACAAATATAACTAAATAATTTTAATTAGTTGGTATGTAATCAGCTGCATACAACTTACAATATTTTACGTATAATTGTTTTGCGAAACAACGTTTCACGTTCTCATCTAACAAGAATTTATTTCGTTCTGTTGATTTTGCATTAACTGCATACAACTTACATCAATATACTGCGAAAGCAATATTTGAAACAAAATTTCACCTTACCAAATAACATGAATTCATTTTATTTCGTTGGTTTCTCGTCAGCTGCATACAACAAAGAACCTTTCATATATAAATTTTTAACAAAACCAAGTTTCACGTTATCGAATATCATGAATTACTTGCATGGACTGGTTTCGCATCAACTGCAAACAACACACAACAATATTTTTCAAAATCAATTTTAAATCAATGTTAGCAACCACATATGTCACAAAATAATTTTAATTCGTTGGTATGTAATCAGCTGCATACAACTTACAATATTTAACGTGTAATTGTTTTGCTAAACAAAGTTTCACGTTCTCAACTAACAAGAATTTATTTCATTCTGTTGATTTTGCATTAACTGCACCATCTTACATCAATATACTACGATATTAATATTTGTAAAATAATTGCACCTAATCAAATAACATTTGTTTTTATACTTCGTTGGTTTCTCGTCAGCTGCATACAACTTAGAATGCTTCAAGTAGAAATGTTTAACAAAACCAAGTTTCAAGTTATAGAATATCAGGAATGATTTGCATCGATTGGTTTCGCATCATGTGCAAACAACTCACAACAATATTTTCCAAAATCAATATTTGAAACAGACTTTGCGAACACAAATATCACCAAATAATTTTAATTTGTTGGTATGTAATCAGCTGCATACAACTTACAATATTAAACGTATATTTGTTTAGCGAAAACAAAGTTTCACGTTCTCAACTAACAAGAATTTATTTTATTCTGATGATTTTGCATTAACTGCATGCAACTTACATCAATATACTGCGAAAGCAATATTTGAAACAGAATATAATTTAATAAATCAACATGAATTAATTTTATTTTGTTAGTTTACATTCAGCTGCATACAACTAAGAATGTTTCACATAGAAATGTTTAACAAAACAAAGTTTCACGTTATCGAATATCAAGAATTATTTGCATCGATTGGCTTCGCATCAACTGCAAACAAATCACGACAATATTTTCAAAAATCAATATTTGAAACAGAATTTGGGAAGACAAATATCACCAAATAATCTTAATTCGTTGGTATGTAATCAGCTGCATACAACTTACAATATTTAACGTATAATTCTTTAGCTAAACAAAGTTTTACGTTCTCAACTAACAAGAATTTATTTCATTCTGTTGATTTTGCATTAACTGCACTATCTTACATCAATATTCTACGATATTAATATTTGTAACTATATTGCACCTTATCAAATAACATTTGTTTTTATATTTCGTTGGTTTCTCGTCAACTGCATTCAACTTAGAATGCTTCAAGTAGAAATGTTTAACAAAACCAAGTTTTACGTTATTGAATATAAGAAAATAATCGCATCGATTGGTTTAGAATTCACTGCATAAATCTCACAACAATATTTTCCAAAATCAACATTTGAAACAGAGTTTGCGAACACAAATATCACCAAATAATTTTAATTCGTTGGTATGTAATCAGCTGCATACAACTTACAATATTAAACGTATAATTGTTTAGCGAAACAAAGTTTTACGTTCTCAACTAACAAGAATTTATTGCATTCTGTTGATTTTACATTAACTGCATACAACTTACATCAATATACTGCGAATGCAATATATGAAACAGAATATAATTTAATAAAGTAACATAAATTGATTTTGTTTTGTTAGTTTACATTCAGCTGCATACAACTTAGAATGTTTCATGTAGAAATGTTTAACAAAACCAAATTTTCGGTTATCGAATATCAGGAATTATTTGCATTGATTGGTTGCGCATCAACTGCAAACAACTCACAACCATATTTTTTATAATCAATAATTTAATAGCGAAACAAAGTTTAAAATTCCATACTGACAATAATTTATTTATTCTGTTGATTTTGCTTTAACTGCACAAAAATAATATCAATATACTCTAAAAGCAATATTTGTAACAATACTGGCCCTTAATCAATTAAAAATAATTTATTATATTGCGTTGGTTTCTTGTCTGCTGCATACAACTAAGAATGTTTCGTGTAGAAATGTTTAACTAAACCAAGTTTCGCGTTATCAAATATCAGGTATCATTTGCAATCATTGGTTTCGTATCAACTGCAAACAACTCAAAATAGTGTTTTCTAAAATCATTATTTAAAACAGACTTTGAGAACACAAATATCACCAAATAATTTTAATTGATTGGTATGTAATCAGATGCCTTCAACTTAGATTATTCAACGTATAAATGTTAAGTGAAACTAATGTTCACGTTGCTAACTAACTAATGTTTATTTTATTCTAATGAATTTACATTAACTGCACACAACTTACATCAATATATTTCGAAAGCAATATTTGTATCTAAACTGCACCTAATCAAATAACATGAATGCATTATATTGTGTTGGTTTCTCATCTTATGCATACAAGTAATAATGTTTCATGTTGAAATGTTTAACAAAACCAAGTTTCACGTTATCTAATATCAGGAATCATTTGCATTCATTGGTTTCGCATCAACTGAAAACAACTCACAACATTGTTTTCCAAAATCAATATTTAAAACAAAGTTTGATAACAAAAATATCACCAAATAATTTTAATTCGTTGGTTGTATTCAGATGTTTTCATCTCAGATTATTCAACGTATAAATGTTTAGCGAAACTGAGTTTCACGATCCTAACTAACTAATGTTTATTTTATTCTGTTGAATTTGCATTATCTGCACACAACTAACATAAATATAATCCGAAGGCAATATTTGAAACGAAAATTCAACTAATCAAATAACATGAATTCATGATATTGCGTTGGTTTATCGTCTGCTGCATACAACTAAGAATGTTTCATATAGAAATGTTTAACAAAACCAAGTTTCACGTTATCGAATATCAGGAATTATTTGCATCGATTGGTTTCGCATCAAATGCATACAACTTACGAGGATATTTTCTAAAA
Source organism: Schistosoma mekongi (assembly GCA_034768735.1). Taxonomy (NCBI): domain Eukaryota; kingdom Metazoa; phylum Platyhelminthes; class Trematoda; order Strigeidida; family Schistosomatidae; genus Schistosoma; species Schistosoma mekongi. Next base: position 29,625 of record JALJAT010000160.1, on the reverse strand, counting down.
TCAATATTTGAAACAGAGTTTGGGAACGCAAATATCACAAAATAGTTTTAATTCGTTGGTATGTTATTAGCTGCATACATCTTACAATATTCAACGTATAATTGTTTAGCTAAACAAAGTTTTACGTTCTTTACTGACAAATGTTTATTTTATTCTGTTGATTTTGCATTAACTGCACACAACTTACATAAATTTACTCCGAAAGCAATATTTGAAACAAAACTGCACCTAATCAAATAACATGTATTCATTATATTGTGTTCGTTTCTCATATTCTGCATACAACTAAAAAAGTTTCATGTAGAAATATTTAACAAAACCAAGTTTCACGTTATCAAATATCAGGAATCATTTGCTTTCATTGGTTTCGCATCAACTGAATACAACTCACAACAGTTTTTTCCAAAATCAATATTTAAAAAAGACTTTGAGAACACAAATATCACCAAATAATTTTATTTCGTTGGTATGTAATCAGCTAAACCCATCTTAGATTATTCAATGTATAAATGTTAAGCGAAACTTAGTTTCACGTTCCGAACTAACTAAAGTTTATTTCATTCTGTTGATTTTGCATTAACTGCACACAACTTACATCAATATACTCCGAAAGCATTAATTATAACAAAACTGCACCTAATCAAATAACATGAATTCATTATACTGCGTTGGTGTCTCGTCTGCTGCATACAACTAAGAAAGTTTCATGTGAAAATTTTTAACAAAACCAAGTTTCACGTTGTCAAATATCAGGTATCATTTACATTCATTGGTTTCGATTCAACTGCAAACAAATCACAACAATATTTGCCAAAATCAATATTTAAAACAGAGTTTGTGAACACAAATATCACCAAATAATTTTAATTCGTTGGTATGTAATCAGCTGCATGCAAATTAAAATATTTAACGTATAATTGTTAAGCTAAACAAAGTTTCACGTTCTCAACTAACAAGAATTTATTTCATTCTGTTGATTTTGCATTAACTGCATACAACGTACATCTATATACTGCTAAAGCAATATTTGAAACAAAATTTCACCTAATCAAATAACATGTATTAATTTTATTTCATCGGTTTCTTGTCAGCTGCATTCAACTGAAAATGTTTTATGTAGAAATGTTTAACAAAACCAAGTTTTACGTTATCGAATATCAGAAATTATTTGCATTGATTGGTTTCGCATCAACTGCATACAACTCACAACACTATTTTCCAAAATCAATATTTGAAACAGAGTTTGCGAACACAAATATCACCAAAAAATTTTAATTCGTTGGTATGTAACCATCTGCTTCATCTTACAATATTTAACGTATAATTGTTTAGCGAAACAATGTTTCACGTTCCTTACTGACAAATATTTATTTTATTTTTTGTAAATTTTGTATTAACTGCATAGAACTTACATCAATATACTCCGAAAGCAATATTTAAAACAAAATTTCAACTAATCTAATAACATGAATTTATTTAATTTCTTTGGTTTATCGTCAGCTGCATACTTCTTAGAATGTTTCATGTAAAATTGTTTAACAAAACCAAGTTTCACGTTATCGAATATCAAGAATTATTTGCATCGATTGGTTTCGCATCAACTGCAAACAACTCACAACAATGTTTTCCACTAATAATATATGAAACAGAGTTAACGATCACAAATATCTTCAAAAAATATTTATTCGTTTGAATGTAATCTGCTTCCTAACACTTAGATTATTCAACGTATAATTGTTAAGCTAAACAAATTTTCATGTTTCTTACTAACAAAAATTTATTTCATTTTTTGTTGATTTTGCATTAACTGCACAAAACTTACATCAATATACTGCGATATCGATATTTGAAACAAAATTTCACCTAATCAAATAAAATTATATTTTTATTTTGATTTGGATTTTACGTCAAGTGCATACAAATAAGAATGTTTCATAAAGAAATGTTTAACAAAACCAAGTTTCACGTTAACAAATTTCAGAAAATCATTTGCATTCATTAGTTTTGCATCAACTGCAAACAACTAACAACAATGTTTACCAAAATCAATATTTGAAACAGAGTTTGCGAACACAAATATCACCAAATAACTTTAATTCGTTGGTATGTAATCAGCTGCATACAACTTACAATATTTAACATATAATTGTTTAGCGAAACAAAGTTTCTCGTACTCAACTAACAAGAATTTATTTCATTCTGTTGATTTTGCATTAACTGCATACAAATTACATCAATATACCGCGAAAGCAATAGTTGAAGCAAAATTTCACCTAATCAAATAAAATGAATTCATTTAATTTCGTTGGTTTCACGTCAGCTGCATACAACTAAGAATGTTTCATATAGAAATGTTTAACAAAACCAAGTTTCACGTTATTGAATATCAGGAATTATTTGCATCGATTGGTTTCGCATCAACTGCAAACAACTCACAAGAATATATTCCAAAATCAATATTTGAAACAGAGTTTGCGAACACAAATATCACCAAATAATTTTAATTCGTTGGTATGTAATCAGCTGCATACAACTTACAATATTTAACGTATAATTGTTTAGCGAAACAAAGTTTCACGTTCTCAACTTACAAGAATTTATTTCATTTTGTCGATTTTGCATTAACTTCATGCAACTTACATCAATATACTGAGAAAGCAATATTTGAAACAAAATTTCACCTAATCAAATAACATGAATTCATTTAATTTCTTTGATTTCTCGTCAGCTGCATACAACTAAGAATGTTTCATGTAAAAATGTTTAACTAAACCAAGTTTCACGTTATCGAATATCAGGAATTATTTGCATTCATTAGTTTCGCATCAACTGCATACAACTCACAACACTATTTTCCAAAATCAGTATAAGAAACTGATTTTGCGAAAACAAATGTCACCAACTAATTGTAATTTGATGGTATGTAATCAGCTGCATACAACTTAGAATATTTAACGTGTTTTTGTTAAGCGAAACAAAGTTTCACGTTCTCATTTAACAAGAATTTATTTCATTCTGTTGATTTTGCATTAACTGCACACAACTTACATCAATATACTCCGAAAGCAATATTGGAAACAATATTTCACCTACTTAACTAACAGGAATTTATTATATTGCGTTGGATTCTCGTCTGCTGCATACAACTAAGTATGCTTCATATATAAATGTTTAACAAAACCAAGTTTCACGATATTAAATATCAGGAATCATTTGCATTCATTGGTTTTGCATTAATTGAAAACGACTCACAATAATATTTTCCAAAATCAATATTTGATACAGATTTCGCGAATACAAATATCACCAAAATATTTTAATTCGTTAATATGTAATCATCTGCTTACAACTTAGAATTTTCGACGTATAATTGTTTAGCGAAACAAAGTTTAACGTTCTCAACTAACAAAAATTTATTTCATTCTGTTGATTTTGCATTAACTGCACACAACTTACATCAACATACTCCGAAAGCAATATTTGTAACAAAACTGCACCTAATCAAATTAAATGAATTCATTGTAATGCGTTGGTTTCTCAACTTCTGTATCCAAAAAAGAATGTTTATTGTAGAAATGTTTAACAAAACAAAGTTTCACGTTATCAAATATTAGGAATCATTTCCGTACATTGGTTTTGCAACAAATGAAATCGACTCACAATAATATTTTCCAAAATCAATATTTTAAACATTGTTTGGGAACACAAATATCACCAAATAAATTTAATTCGTTGGTATGTAATCAGCTGCATACAACTTACAATATTTAACGTATAATTGTTAAGCGAAACAAGGTTTCACGTTCTCAACTAACAAGAATTTATTTCATTCTGTTGATTTTGCATTAAGTGCACACAACTAACATCAACATATTATGAAAGCAATAATTGTAACAAAACTGCACCTAATCAAATTTCATGAATTCAGTATATTGCGTTGGTTTCCAGTCAGCTGCATAAAACTAAGGAAGTTTAATTTAGAAATGTTTAACAATCCTAAGTTTCACGTTATCAAATTTCAGGAATCATTTGCATTCATTGTTTTGGCACCAGCTGCAAACAACTCACAAGTATGTTTTTCAAAATCAATATTTGAAACATAGTTTGCAAACACAAATATCACCAAATAATTTTAATTTGTTGGTATGTAATCAGCTGCATACAACATAGAATATTCAACGTATAATTGTTAAGCGAAACAAAGTTTAACGTTCTCAACTAACAAGAATTTATTTCATTCTGTTGATTTTCCATTAAATGCACACAACTTACATCAACATACTCCGAAAGCAATATTTGTAACAAAACTGCACCTAATCAAATAAAATGAATTCATTGTAATGCGTTGGTTTCTCAACTTCTGCATACAAAAAAGAATGTTTATTGTAGAAATGTTTAACAAAACCAAGTTTCACGTTATCAAATATCAGAAATCATTTGCATTCAATGGTTTTGCATCAATTGAAAACGACTCACAATAATATCTTCCAAAATCAATATTTTAAACATTGTTTGAGAACACAAATATCACCAAATAAATTTAATTCGTTGGTATGTAATCAGCTGCATACAACTTAGAATATTTAACGTATAATTGTTTAGCGAAACAAGGTTTCACGTTCTCAACTAACAAGAATTTATTTCATTCTGTTGATTTTGCATTAAGTGCACACAACTAACATCAACATATTACGAAAGCAATATTTTTAAAAAACTGCACCTAATCAAATTTCATGAATTCAGTATATTGCGTTGGTTTCCAGTCAGCTGCATAAAACTAAGGAAGTTTAATTTAGAAATGTTTAACAATCCTAAGTTTCACGTTATCAAATATCATGAATCATTTGCATTCATTGGTTTGGCACCAGCTGCAAACAACTCACAAGTATGTTTTTCAAAATCAATATTTGAAACATAGTTTGCAAACACAAATATCACCAAATAATTTTAATTTGTTGGTATGTAATCAGCTGCATACAACTTAGAATATTCAACGTATAATTGTTAAGCGAAACAAAGTTTAACATTCTCAACTAACAAGAATTTATTTCATTTTGTTGATTTTCAATTAAATGCACACAACTTACATCAACATACTCCAAAAGCTATATTTAAAACAAAATTTCACCTAATCAAATATCATGATTTTATCATATTGCGTTGGTTTCTACTCAGCTGCATACAACTAAGAATGTTTCATTTAGAAATGTTTAACAAAACCAAGTTTCACGTTATCGAATAACAGGAATCATTTGCATTCATCGGTTTTGCATCAATTGAAAACGACTCACAATAATATTTTACAAAATCAATATTTGAAACAGAGTTTGCGAACACAAATATCACCAAATAATTTTAATTCGTTGGTATGTAATCAGCTGCATACAACTTTGAATTTTTAACGTATAATTGTTAAGCTAAACAAAGTTTAACATTCTCAACTAACAAGAATTTATTTCATTCTGTTGATTTTGCATTAACTGCAAACAACTTTCATCAACATACTCCAAAATCAATATTTAAAACAAAACGTCACCTAAACAAGTATCATGATTTAATCATATTCTGTTGGTTTCTCGACAGCTGCATACAACTAAGAATGTTTCATATAGAAATGTTTAACAAAACCAAGTTTCACGTTATCAAATATCAGGAATCATTTGCATTCATTGGTTTTGCATTAATTGAAAACGACTCACAATGACATTTTAGAAAATCAATATTTGAAACAGAGTTTGCGAACACAAATATCACCAAATAATTTTAATTCGTTGGTATGTAATCAGCTGCATACAACTTTGAATTTTTAACGTATAATTGTTTAGCTAAACAAAGTTTCTCGTACTCAACTAACAAGAATTTATTTCATTCTGTTGATTTTGCATTAACTGCACACAAGTTACATCAACATACTCCAAAATCAATATTTAAAACAAAACATCACCTAACCAAATATCATGATTTTATCATTTTCTGTTGGTTTTTAGTCAGCTGCATACAACTAAGAATGTTTCATGTTGAAATGATTAACAAAATCAAGTTTTACGTTATCAAATATCAGGAATCATTTGCATTCATTGGTTTTGCATTAATTGAAAACGACTCACAATGACATTTTAGAAAATCAATATTTGAAACAGAGTTTGCGAACACAAATATCACCAAATAATTTTAATTCGTTGGTATGTAATCAGCTGCATACAACTTAGAATATTTAAGGTGTAATTGTTATGCGAAACAATGTTTCACGTTCTCAACTAACAAGAATTTATTTTATTCTGTTGATTTTGCATTAACTGCACACAACTTACATCAACATACTCCAAAAGCAATATTTAAAACTAAATTTCACCTAATCAAAGATCATGATTTTATCATTTTCTGTTGGTTTCTCGACAGCTGCATACAACTAAGAATGTTTCATATAGAAATGTTTAACAAAACCAAGTTTCACGTTATCGAATAACAGGAATCATTTGCATTTATCGGTTTTGCATCAATTGAAAACGACTCACAATAATATTTTACAAAATCAATATTTGAAACAGAGTTTGCGAACACAAATATCACCAAATAATTTTAATTCGTTGGAATGTAATCAGCTGCATACTACTTAGAATATTTAACGTATAATTGTTAAGCTAAACAAAGTTTAACGTTCTCAACTAACAAGAATTTATTTCATTCTGTTGATTTTGCATTAACTGCACACAACTTACATCAACATACTCCAAAAGCAATATTTAAAACAAAACGTCACCTAAACAAGTATCATGATTTAATCATATTCTGTTGGTTTCTCGAAAGCTGCATAAAACTAAGAATGTTTTATGTAGAAATGTTTAACAAAACCAAGTTTCACGTTATCAAATATCAGGAATAATTTGCATTCATTGGTTTTGCATTAATTGAAAACGACTCACAATGACATTTTAGAAAATCAATATTTGAAACAGAGTTTGCGAACACAAATATCACCAAATAATTTTAATTCGTTGGTATGTAATCAGCTGCATACAACTTAGAATATTTAAGGTGTAATTGTTATGCGAAAAAACGTTTCATGTTCTCAACTAACAAGAATTTATTTCATTCTGTTGATTTTGCATTAACTGCACACAACTTACATCAACATACTCCAAAAGCAATATTTAAAACAAAATTTCACGTAATCAAAGATCATGATTTTATCATATTCAGTTGGTTTCTTGACAGCTGCATACAACTAAGAATGTTTCATTTAGAAATGTTTAACAAAACCAAGTTTCACGTTATCGAATAACAGGAATCATTTGCATTTATCCGTTTTGCATCAATTGAAAACGACTCACAATAATATTTTACAAAATCAATATTTGAAACAGAGTTTGCGAACACAAATATCACCAAATAATTTTAATTCGTTGGTATGTAATCAGCTGCATACAACTTTGAATTTTTAACGTATAATTGTTAAGATAAACAAAGTTTCTCGTACTCAACTAACAAGAATTTATTTCTTTCTGTTGATTTTGCATTAACTGCACACAAGTAACATCAACATACTCCAAAATCAATATTTAAAACAAAACATCACCTAACCAAATATCATGATTTTACCATTTTTTGTTGGTTTTTTCGTCAGCTGCATACAACTATGAATGTTTCATTTTGAAATGTTGAACAAAATCAAGTTTCACGTTATCAAATATCAGGAATCATTTGCATTCATTGGTTTTGCATTAATTGAAATCGACTCACAATTATATTTTCCAAAATCAATATTTGAAACAGAGTTTGCGAACACAAATATCACCAAATAATTTTAATTCGTTGGTATGTAATCAGCTGCATACATCCTTGATCATTCAACGTATAATTGTTATGCGAAACAAATTTAAACGTTCTCAACTAACAAGAATTTTTTTCATTCTGTTGATTTTGCATTAACTGCACACAACTTACATCAACATACTCCAAAAGCAATAATTTTAACAAAACATCACCTAACCAAGTATCATGATTTTATCATATTGCGCTGGTTTCTCGTCAGCTGCATATAACTAAGTATGTTTCATGCAGAAATGTTTAACAAAACCAAGTTTCACGTTTTCAAATATTACAAAACATTTGCATTCATTGGTTTTGCATCAATTGAAAACGACTCACAATTATATTTTCCAAAATCAATATTTGAAACTGAGATTGCGAACACAAATATCACCAAATAATTTTAATTCGTTGGTATGTAATCAGCTGCATACATCCCAGATCATTCAACGTATAATTGTTAAGCGAAACAAAGTTTCACGTTCTCAACTAACAAGAATTTTTTTCATTCTGTTGATTTTGCATTAAGTGCACACAACTTACATCAACAAACTCCGTATGCAATATTCGTAACATAACTGCAGCTAATCAAGTAAAATGAATTCAATGTATTGCGTTGGTTGCTCATCTTCGGTAAACAAGTAATAATGTTTCATGTGTAATTGTTCAATAAAAGACAAGTTTCACGTTATCAAATATTAGGAATCATTTGCATTCATTAGTTTTCCAACAAATGAAATCGACTCACAATAATATTTTACAAAATCAATATTTGAAACAGAGTTTGCGAACACAAATATCACCAAATAATTTTAATTCGTTGGTATGTAATCAGCTGCATACAACTTTGAAAATTCAACGTATAATTGTTAAGCGAATCAAAGTTTAACGTACTCAACTAACAAGAATTTATTTCATTCTGTTGAATTTGCATTAACTGCACACAACTTACATCAACATACGCCAAAAGCAATATTTAAAACAAAATTTCACCTAATCAAACTAACATGTATCTACATTTATATTTCATCGGTTTCGTGTACAGCTGCATTCAACTGCAATAATGTTTTATGTATGAAATGTGTAACAAAAACAAAGTTTCACGTTATCGAATATCAGGAATCATTTGCATTCATTGGTTTTGCATCAATTGAAAACGACTCGCAATAATATTTTACAAAATCAATATTTGAAACAGAGTTTGCGAACACAAATATCACCAAATAATTTTAATTCGTTGGTATGTAATCAGCTGCATACAACTTAGAATATTTAACGTATAATTGTTAAGCGAAACAAAGTTTCACGTTCTCAACTAACAAGAATTTATTCATTCTGTTGATTTTGCATTAACTGCACACAACTTACATCAACATACGCCAAAAGCAATATTTAAAACAAAATTTCACCTAATCAAATAAAATGAATTCAACATATTGCGTTGGTTTCTATTCAGCTGCATACAACTAGAACGTTTCATATAGAAATGTATAACAAAACCAAGTTTCACGTTATCGAATATCAGGAATCATTTGCATTCATCGGTTTTGCATCAATTGAAACGACTCGCAATAATATTTTACAAATCAATATTTGAAACAGAGTTTGCGAACACAATATCCCCAAATAATTTAATTCGTTGGTATGTAATCAGCTGCATACAACTTTGAATTTTTAACGTATAATTGTTTAAGCTAAACAAAGTTTAACGTTCTCAACTAACAAGAATTTATTTCATTCTGTTGATTTTGCATTAACTGCACACAACTTACATCAACATACGCCAAAAGCAATATTTAAAACAAAACATCACCTAAGCAAGTAACATGATTTTATCTATTCAGTTGGTTTCTTGACAGCTGCATAAAACTAAGAATGTTTTATGTAGAAATGTTTACAACACCAAGTTTCACGTTATCAAATATCAGGAATTTATTTCATTCTGTTGATTTTGCATTAACTGCACACAACTTACATCAACATACGCCAAAAGCAATATTTGAAACAGAGTTTGCGAACACAAATATCACCAAATAATTTTAATTCGTTGGTATGTAATCAGCTGCATACAACTTAGAATATTTAACGTATAATTGTTAAGCGAAACAAAGTTTCACGTTCTCAACTAACAAGAATTTATTTCATTCTGTTGATTTTGCATTAACTGCACACAACTTACATCAAATACCGCCCGGCAACTTTTGCAGTAAGCAATAAGTTGAGACAAATTTCACCTAATCAAATAAAATGAATTCATGTCATTTCGCTTAGGCGTTTCACGTCAGCCCCTGCATCCAACTAAGAATGGTTCAATATAGGAAATGTTTACAAAACCAAGTTTCACGTTATTGCACAATAACAGAGAATTATTTGCATACGATGCGTTTCGCACATCAACTGCAAACAACTCACAACGAATATATCTACCAAAATCAATATTTGAAACAGAGTTGCGCAACACAAATATCACCACAATAATTTCATAATTCGCTGTGGTATGTAATCAGATGCCATACAACTTACAATATGTAACGCGTTAATTGCTTTAGCGACAACAAAAGATTTCACGTTCTCAACGTACAGAATTTATTTCATTTTGTCCCGATTTATTTTGACATGAACTTCATGCGGGGGTGGGGGAAACTTACAAATTATACTGCGACCAAGCAATATTTGAAACAAAATGTTCCCATAATCAGATATACATGAATTTCATTTAATTTAATTTGATTTCTCGTCAGCTGCTGACAACTAGAATGTTTCATGTAAAAATGTTTAACATAAACCAAGTTTCAAGCTTATCGCCAATATCAGATATCTATTTAAGCATAAGATTAGTTCGCATCAACCTGCATACAACTCACAACACTCAGTTTCCATAAGCAGTATCCCCCCCCACCCATGAAACTGATTTTGCGTAAAACAAATAGTCACAATAATTGTAATTTGATTGCGTATGCTAATCAGCCTCATACAACTTAGAATATTTAGACGTGTTTTTGTTTAAGCGAACAAAGCTTTACACGTCTCATTTCATAACAAGATTTATTTCATTCTGTTGATTTTGCCTTTTTACTTTTTTTTTTTTTTTTTTTTTTTTTTTTTTTTTTCTTTTTGCCCATTAACTGCCCACAAATGTACATAATATACTCCAGGAACAAGCAAATAATGCGAAACCAGATATTTCACCTACTATAACTACAGAATTTATTATATTGCGTTGGATTCTCGCTCATGCTCCATACAATTAAGTATGCCTGAATATATAAAATGTTTAACAAAACATAGTTTCAGCGATATTAAATATCAGCAGAATCATTTAGCATTCATTAGCCGTTTTGCATATATGCCAAAACGACTCACAATACTTATTTCGCAAATCAACTATTTTGCAATACAGATTTCGCCAGAATACAAATATCACAAATATTTTAATTCGCCCCATCTAAATATGTAAGCATAATGCTTCACACTTAGAATTTCGACGTATAATATGTTTAGCCCCGAAAACACCCAAGTTTGATCGTATCTCAACTTTTTTTTTCAACAAAAATTTATTTCATTCTGTTGATTTGCAGTATACTGCACACATACTTACCCCGATCAACATACTCCGGACAAGCCCTAATATTTGTAACAAGACTGACACATAATCAAATTAATAATGAATGCAATTATTGTAATGCGTGGTTCTAAACTTTGATCCAAAAAAGAGATGTTTATTGTAGAAATGTTTTTTAACAAAACATAATGTGTTTTAACATTACGCTTAATCAAATATATAGGAATCATTTCCGAGATACATGCTTTTGCAACAAAGTGAAATCGACTCACAATAACTATTTTCCAAAATCAATATATTAAACATTGTTTGGAACACAAATAATCACCAAATAAATTTATTCGTTGGTAGTACATCAGCTGCCATATCAACTTACACTATTTAACGCATAATTGTTAGGCGAAACAAGGGTAATTTCACGTTCTCAACTAACAAGAATGTATTTCATTTTCTGCTCTGCTTGGCATTAAGTGCACACAACTAACACTCAACATATTCTGAATAAAAAGCAATAATTGCATCCACAAAACTGCCACACCTAATCAATTTCATGAATTCAGTCATATTGCCGTTGACCCTCCAGTTTCAGTCAGCTCCCCATAAACTAAGGAAAGTTTATTTTAGAAATGTTAACAATACCTAAGTTTCATCGCCATTATCAAATTTCTAGCGAATCATTTGCCATTCATTGTTTTGGCACAGCTGCAAGACAAATCACAAGGGCTATGTTTTCGAAATCAATATATTTGAAACATAGTTGCCCAAACACAAATATCACAAATAATTTTAATGTGCTGCGTATGTATATCAGCCCCCACTGCATACAACAAGAATATCTCACGCCATATAAGTGAATTAAGCGAAACAAAGCTTTAGACTTGTTCTACAACATAACAAGAATTTATTTCACTTACATGTTATTTACCCCAGTAGAATGCACACAGCTGACGATGCACATATACTCCGAATAAAGCAATCATTTCTACACAAAACTGCCACCTAATTCAAATAAATATGAATTAATTGACTACATGCGTTGCCGTTTCTCAACTTCTGCCCCAGTACAAAAAAGATGTATTGTATGAAATGTTTAACAAACCAAGTTTCACCGTTATCAAATATCAGAAATCATATTGCCATTCATGGTTTTGCACATCATGAATAAAGCACTCACAATAATTTAATTCCAAAAATCAAGTATATTTAAACATTGTTTGAGAACAAATATCACACCAAATAAATTTAATTCCGAGTGGGTATAGTAATCGCCCTTCAAAACCTGCATACAATCTTTAGCAATATCAACGTATAATTGTCTTTCCTTTAGCGAAAAAGAGTTTCCGTTCTCAACTAACAAGAATTTATTTCATCCTCCTGATTGATATCTGAGCCATTAAGGAAATCACAACTAACATCCAACATATTACGAAAGCAATATTTTTAATAAAATCGATGCCACCTATCAAAATTTCATGAATTCAGTATATGCGTTGGTTTCCAGTCTTAGCATGCCATAAGAACTAGGAAGGAATGTTTAGATTTAGAATGTTTAACAATCTCTAAGTTTCACTGTTTTTTTTTTTTTTTTTTTTTTTTATCAAATATCATGAATCCATTATGCATTCATTGGTTTGCCCGCCCACACCAGCATGCAAACAACTCACAAGTATGTTATTCAAAATCAACTATTTGAAACTAGCTTTGCCAAACACAAATAATCACCAAATAATTTTAATTTGATTGGTCATGGATATCAGCTGCATACAAGCTTAGAATATTTCAATCGTATAATTGTAAGCCGAAACAAAGGTTTAACATTCTCAACTAACAAGAATTTATTCATTTTGTGTTGATTTTCAATTGAATATGCACACAACTTCACATCAGCATAGCTCCAAAAGATATATTAAAACAAAATTTCACCTAATCAAATATCATGATTTGTATCATATGCCGTTGCGCTTTTACAGCTGTGCATAAAACTAAGAAGCTTTCATTTAGAAATGCCTTTAACATAAACCAAGTTTCACGTTATCGAATGACAGGAATCATTTGCCCAGTCATCGCGTTTTGTTCTTTTTTTTACCATACATGTGAAAACGACTCACAATAAGATTTTACAAAATGTCAATATTTGAAACAGAGTTTGCAGAAACCAAATATCACAAAAATTTTAATTCTATGTTGGTATGCCTAATCAGCTGCATACAACTTGCAATTTTAAAACCCCCCATTCGCTATAATGGTTAAGCCTAAACACAAGTTTAACATTCTCACCTAACAGTAGAATATTAGTCTATTCTGTTGATTTGCATTTCAACGCCAAACAACTTCATCAACTACTACCAAAATCAATATTTAAAAACAAAACGTCACCACTAAACAAGTATTCATGATTTAATCATAGTTCTGTGGTTTCTCGACAGGCTGCTACCAACTATAGAATGTTTCATATAGACATATGTTTTAACTAAAACCAAGTTTCACGTTATCAAATATCAGGAATCATTTGCCCATTCATTGGCTTTTGCCATTAATGAAAAAGGATCTCACAATGACATTTTAGAAATCAATATTTGAAGAGCAGGTTTGCCCCGCAACCACAAATAATCACCAAGATATTTTACATTCGTTGCCTTATCAGCTCCTTGGTATGTAATCAAGCCTGAATAACAACTTTGAATTTTAAACGTATAATATAGTTTAGGCCTAAAACAAAGTTTCTCCGTACATAAACTAACAAGAATTTATTGCATTCTGTTGAGTTTGCAATTACTGCACACAAGTTACATCAACATCACTCTCAAAAATCAATATTAAACAAAACATCACCTAAACCCAAATATCATGATTTTATCTTTCTGTTCGCGCTTTTATGTCAGCTGCATACAAATAAGAATGTTTCATGTGAAATGCCATTTAACAAAACAAGTTTACGTTATACAAATATCAGGCAATCATGTAGCATTCATATAGGTTTTGCATTTATAAAACGACTAACAATGACATTTTTAGAAAATCAATATTTGAAACAGAGTTTGCGAACACAATAAATCACAAAATAATTTAATTCGTTGGTATGTAATCTAGTGCCATCACAACTTAGAATATTTAAGGTGTAATTGTTAATGCGACAACAATGTTTCACGTCTCTCAAACTAACAGATTTATTTATCCTTCTGTTGATTTGCCATTAAACTGCTCCACAACAACTTACATCAACATACGCCAAAAGCCAATATTAAAACTAATTTCACCTAATCACAGCATCATGATTTTATCATGTTCTGTTGGTTCTCGACAGCACCGGCATACAACTAAGCCAAGTTTCAATATAAAATGCTTTGAACAAACAAGCTTATAAGTTATCGCAATAACAGGAATCATTTGCATTTATCGGTTTGCCACACAATTGCCATAAACGACTCGACAATCAATCATTTATATCAAAAAATACATATTTGAACAGAGTTTGCGACACAAATATCACCAGAATTAATTTTAAATTTTTTCGTTGCCGAATGCAATTCGCTGCCCCATATACTTAGAATTTTATACGTATAGATTGACTTAAGCTAAACAAAGTTTACGTTCCTCAACTAAGCAGAATTATTGCATTCTGCCTTGATTTGTGCTATTAAAATGCACACAAGCTTAACATCAACATACTCCAAATAGCAAGTATTTAAACAAAACGTCACCCTAAACAGTATCATTGATTGTAATCCTATTCTGTGCGTTTCTCGAACAGCCCTGCCCCATAAAACTAAGAATGAATTTTATGTAGCAAATGTTCTAAACAAAACACAATGTTTCAAGTATCAAATATCAGGAATAATTTGAATTCATTGGTTTTGCACTTAATGCAAAAGACTCACAATAGACATTGTAGCAAAAATCAATATTGCAACAGAGTTGCGAACACAAATGATCACCAAATAATTTTAATTCGTGTGCCGTGATGTAATCAGCTGCATACAACTTAGAATATTTAAGGTGTCAATTGTTAATTGCGAAAAAAACAACCGTTCCAGGCATTCATCATACTAACTAAGCAATTTATCTTCATTCGCTTGATTTGCATTCAAATGCATCACAACGTACATCAACATACTACCACAAAAGCAATATTCGTAAAACAAAACTTCACGACATACATAAAGATCATGATTTTATCATATTCAGTTGGTTTCTTGACGCGTGCCATACTCCCCTCCCATAGATAGTTTCATTTATGAAATTTAACAAGAACCAAGATCATGTTTAACGTTATCGAATCCACACAGGAATCATATTGCCCTTTATCCGCTTCTACCATCGAATTGAAAACGATTTGTCTCACAATATAATATTACAAAAAATCAAGTATTTGCCAAACAGGTTTAGCCGAACACCATATCACCAAATATTTTTAATTCGTTGGTATTAATCAGCCTGCATAAAACTTTGCAATTTTTTAACGTATAATTGTTAAACATGCTAAACAAACTTTCTCGTATCTCTAACTAACAAGAATTATTTCTTTATGTTGCATTTTGCATTAACTGCACACAAGTAGACATCACCATAGCTCCAAAATCAATAGTTTAAACAAAACACACACTACAACAAAGTATCATGATCTTTACATTTTTTGCTTGGTTTTTTCGTCAGATGCATACAACTATGAATGTTCATTTTGACATGCTTGAACAAATCAAGGCTTTCACGCTTATCAATATCAGCGGAATCAATTCTACGCATTCATCATGCGTTATGCCATTTTTTTTTAATGAAATCGACACGCCACTAATTCATATTTTCCAAAATCAATATTCGAAACAGATGTTTGCGAACACAAAATTCACCAAATTAGATTTAATCGTTGGTATGTAATCAGCTGCATACACAGTCCTTGATCATTCAACGCTATAATTGTTATGCGAAACAAATTTAAACGACACTTCTCAACTCCCCATACCAAGCAATTTTGTTTCATTCTAGTTGATTTTGCCATTAATCTGCTTTCCACAAAACCTCTTACATAAAATACTCCAAAAGCAATAATTTTAACAAAACATCACCTAACCAAGCTAGTCTATAGATTTTATCATATTGCGCCTGGTTTACTCGTCATGCGCGCCAGAATTATACTAAGTATGCTTTCATAGCCCAGAAGGGAATATGTTTAACACAAGCGCAGAGTTTCACTTTTCAAATAATTACACAAACATTGTGCAGTTCATTGTTATTGCATCAACTTGAAAACGACTCACATTAATTTTCAAAACCATATTTGAAAACTGAGATATGCGAAACACAAATATCACCAAATAATTTAATTCGTTAGGTATGTAATCAGCTGCCATACATCCCAGATCATTCCAACGTATATTGTTAGCGAACACAAACTCTTCACGTTTCTCAACTAACAAGAATTTTTTTCATCTCTGTTGATTGAATAAGCTGCACCCAACTTACATCAACAAAACTCCGTATGCAATATTCGATAAATAACTTGCAGCCCTAATCAAGTAAATGAATTCAATGTATTGACTGTTGAGTTGCCTCATCTCGACAGCTAAACAAGCTAATAATGTTTCATGTGTAATTGTTCAATAAAAGACAAGTTTCACGCTTATCAAATATTAGGAATCCATTTGAATTCTATAGGCTTTTCAACAATGAAATCGATACTCAAAATAATATTTTACAAAATCAATATTTGAAAACAGCCAGTTTGCCCCCGAACACAAAAATATCACCCAAAATATTTTTAATTTCGGTGCCGTATGCTAATCAGCTGCCATAACACTTTGAAAATTCACGCACTATATAATTGTTCAAGACTGGATCAAAGTCTAGACGTACTCAACGTCAACAAGAGTTAATTCATCTGCTTAGATTCATTAACCTGCACACAACTTACCATCAAGCATACCCAATAGCCCTATAATTTAAAACAAAATTTCACCTAATCAACATATAGAGTTGATTTTATCTATGTGCGTTGAGATTTTTCGTCATTTGCCTACAATATGAATGTTTCATTTAGAAAAGCTTTAACAAACACCAAGTTTAACGTTATAAAAATATTCGGAATCATTCTGCATTCATATGGCATTAGAGCCATCAATTAAAACGACTCACAAGTCCATTATTTTTCAAAAATCAATAAATGAAACTATGATTGGCCCGACACAAATATCACACCAAAATAATTTTAATTCGTATGGCTATGTCAATCAGCTCCCATACAACTTAAATATGTAGGTGATAATTGTTAAGACCCCCCCAAGGAAACAACTGTTTCACGTTCTCAACAAAAGCATTTAGTTCATGTCTGATTGATTTGCATTAAACTACACACAACTTTACATCAACATACTCTAAAAGCCAATAATTTAAAACACAAATTTCACCTACATCAAAAATCATATGACATTTTTCCATAATTGCGACCTGGGTTTCTAATGTTCAGCATGCCATACAACTAGAACGATTTCATATAGAAATGCTTCTTTATTCAACAAAACCAAGTTCACGTACTATCGAATTCAGAATCATTTGCATGCATCGACGTTGTGCCATCAATTGAAACGACTCGAATAAGATTTTACAAAACTCAATATTTGAAATCAGAGGTTTGCGACAACACAAATATCACCAAATAAATTAATTCGCTGGTATGCTAATCAGACCTGCATACATACTTTGCAATTTTTAACGTATTAATTGTTCAAGCATCAAACAAAGTTTACGTTCTCAATAACATGAATTTATTTATTCTGCCTCCCTGATTGCATTAACTTTGCACACAATTTACATCAACATACGCCAAAAGCAATATTTAAAACAAAACATCACATAAGCCCAAGTACAGATTTTATCATTATTCTTTTTAGTTTGTTTCTTGACATTGCCTGCATAAAACTAAGAATGCCTTTTATTGTAGAAATGTTTTAACAAAACCAAGTTTCACGTTATCAAATAATCAGGATCATTTCGCTTCATTGGATTTTGCCATTAATTGCAAAACGACTCTCACAATGCACATTTTAGAATACATCATTTCTGCATAAGAGTTTGCCCGAACACAATAGCACCAAATAATTTAATTCGTTGGCTATGAACTAATCAGCTGCATACAACTTACGAATATTTAACGCCTATAATTCGTTTATCGACAACAAACGTTTCACGTTCTCAATCTAACAAGAATTTATTGCGTTTATGCGTGATTTTGCCCATTAACTTGCCACACAGACCTTAACCGCCAACAAACTTCGCACAAGACCCAAATTCCTAAAATAACTGCCATACTATTCAAATAAAATGAATTGAACTATATTCGTGTGTGCTCCTTTTCTTTATACAACTAAGAATGGTTGCATTTAGAATTTCTAGAAAGGTCTCAATCAAAAAAAAGTTTCACGCTTATCAAATATCAGAATCATTTGCCTTTCTTTTTTTTTTTTTTTGCGTTTTTCCCAACTATTGAATTCTGCACAATAATATTTTACAAAATAACATATTGAACAGAGTTTGCGAATCACCAATATATAACCCAAAGTTTTTCTTTTTTTTTTTTTTTGGACTTTTCGTTACGTGGTATGTAATCGCTGCATGACATACTTAGAACATTCAACGATATAATTGCTTAGCCGTAAAACAAAAGTTGAACGTCTAAACTAACAAGAATGTCTATTCAGTCTGCCGTGATTTTCATTAGACGCCCACACAATCTTACATCAGACCCCCACACCCGCCAGCAAAATTGTAACAAACTGCCCCACCTAATCAAATATCATGATTATCTTATGTTGCGTTCGGTTTTCGATCAGCCTGCAATAAAACTAGAGTTTCACGCTTATCGAGTATCTAGGATTTCATTCTGCATTCATGTTTCGCATCAACTGTTTTTTTTTGTTACAAAACAAAATCTCAATACTGTTTCTTAAATCAATTATTTGAATCAATAGTTGCGGAACACAAATCTATCACCAGTATTATTATAGTTGCGTGTGTATGTAATTCCACCCCATTAGTGCCTACAACTTATATATATTACCGTTTATGGTTTTTATCCAAACAAAGTTTCATGCATTACTTTACTGACAGATGATTTATTTAATTCTGTTGATTTTGCATATTAAATGCACATAACTTACATCAACATTACTCCAAACAGCTAATTTAGCTAAACAAAACACGCCATTAATCAAGTATAACATGAATTCATATATAGGCTGTATGGTTCTAGTCAGCACCTGCATACCAAACTTAAGAATGTTTAAGCTAGAAATGCCTTACAAACACAAAGTTTCACGCTTATTAAATACAACAATCATTTGCATTTATTGGGCGTTTTTTAGCATTTAAACTGCCAAACAACCACCACAATGTTTTTAAAACCTATATTTGAAACAGAGTTTGCGAACACAAATATATCCAAATATTTTTAATACGTCGGCATGTAATCAGCTGCATATATCTTAGATCATTTAACGTATAATTGTTTAGCGAAACAAAGATTAACTTTCTCAACTAACAATAATTTATTTCATTCTGTTCATTTTGCATTAAATGCACACAACTTACATCATCATACTCCGAAAGCAATATTTGTAACAAAACTGCACCTAATCAAATATCATGATTATATTATAATGCGTTGGTTTGTCGTCAGCTGCATACATCTAAGAATGTTTAATGTAGAAATGTTTAACAAAACCAAGTTTCACGTTAATAAATACCAATAATCATTTGCAATTATTGGTTGCGCATAAACTGCAAACAACTAACAACAATGTTTTTTAAAACCTATATTTGAAACAGGGTTCGCGAACACAAATATCACCAAATAATTTTAAATCATTAGTATGTAATCAGCTACCTACATCGTAGAATATTAAACGTGTAAATGTTTAGCGAAACAAAGTTTCACATTCTATACTGACAAATGTTTATTTTATTCTGTAAAATTTGCATTAACTGCACACACCTTACATCAACAAACTCCAAAAGTAATATATAAACAAAATTTCACCTAATCAAATATCATGATTTTATCATATTGCGGTGGTTTCCTGTCAGCTGCATACAACTAAGAATGTTTCATGCAGAAATGTTTAACAAAACCATGTTTCACGTTGTCAAACATTAAAAATCATTCGCATTCATTGGTTTTGGATCAATTAAAAACGACTCACAATAATATTTTCCAAAATCAATATTTGAAACAGAGTTTGCGAACACAAATATCACCAAATAATTTTAATTCGTTGGTATGTAATCAGCTGCATACAACTTAGATCATTCAACGAATAATCGTTAAGCTAAACAAAGTTTAACGTTCTCAACTAACAAGAATTTATTTCATTCTGTTGATTTTGCATTAACTGCACACAACTTACATCAACATACTCCGAAAGCAATATTTGTAAGAAAACTGCACCTAATCAAATAACATGAATTTATTGTATTGCGTTGGTTGCTCATCTTCTGCATACAAATAAGAATGTTTTATGTAGAAATGTTTAACAAAACCAAGTTTCACGTTATCAAATATCAGGAATATTTTGCATTCATTGGTTTTGCATCAACTGCAAACAACTCACAACAATGTTCATCAAAATCAATATTTGAAACATAGTTTGCAAAAACAAATATCACCAAAAAATTTTAATTCGTTGGTATGTAATCAGCTGCATACAACTTTGAATTTTTAACGTATAATTGTTAAGCGAAACAAAGTTTCACGTTCTTAACTAACAAGAATTTATTTCATTCTGTTGATTTTGCATTAACTGCACACAACATACATTAACATACTCCAAAAGCAATATTTAATACAAAATTTCACGTAATCATATATCATGAATTTATCATATTGCGTTGGTTTCTCTTCAGCTGCATACAACTAAGAATGTTTCATGTAGAAATGTTTAAGAAAACCAAGTTTCACGTTATCGAATATCAGGAATCATTTGCATTCATTGGATTTGCATCAATTGAATACAACTCACAATGATATATTCCAAAATCAATATTTGAAACAGAGTTTGCGAACACAAATATCACCAAATAATTTTAATTCGTTGGTATGTAATCAGCTGCATAATACCTAGATCATTCAACGTATAATTGTTAAGCGAAACAATGTTTAACGTTCTCAACTAACAAGAATTTATTTCATTCTGTTGATTTTGCATTAAGTGCACACAACATAAGTCAAAATACTCCAAAAGCAATATTTAAAACAAAACATCACCTAACCAAGTAACATGATTTTATCATTTTTTGTTGGTTTCTCGTCAGCTGCATACAATTAAAAATGTTTTATGTAGAAATGTTAAACAAAACCAAGTTTCACGTTATCAAATATCAGGAATTATTTGCATTCATTGATTTTGCTTCAATTGAAAACGACTCACAATAATATTTTCCAAAATCAATATTTGAAACAGAGTTTGCGAACACAAATATCACCAAATAATTGTAATTTGATGGTATGTGATCAGCTGCATAAAACCTAGAATTTTTAACTTATAATTGCTAAGCGAATCAAAGTTTAACGTTCTCAACTAACAAGAATTTATTTCATTCTGTTGATTTTGCATTAACTGCACACAACTTACATCTATATACCCAGAAAGCAATATTTGTAACAAAACTGCACCTAATCAAATATCATGATTATATTATATTGCGTTGATTTTTCATCAGCTGCATACAACTAAGAATGTTTCATGTAGAAATGTTTAACAAAACCAAGTTTCACGTTATCAAATATCAGGAATCATTTGCATTCATTGGTTTTGCATTAATTGAAAACGACTCACAATAATATTTTCAAAAATCAATATTTGAAACAGAGTTTGCGAACACAAATATCACCAAATAATTTTAATTTGTTGGTATGTGATCAGCTGCATAAAACCTAGAATATTCAATGTATAATTGTTTAGCGAAACAAAGTTTAACGTTCTCAACTAACAAGAATTTATTTCATTCTGTTGATTTTGCATTAAGTGCACACAACTTACATCAACAAACTCCGTATGCAATATTCGTAACATAACTGCACCTAATCAAAGAAAAATGAATTCATTATATTGCGTTGGTTTCTAGTCACTGCATACAACTAAGAATGCTTCATGTAGAAATGTTTAACAAAACCAAGTTTCACGTTATCAAAATATCAGGAATTATTTGCATTCATTGATTTTGCGTCAATTGAAAAACGACTCACAATAATATTTTACAAAATCAATATTGAAACGAGTTTGCGAACACAAATATCACCAAATATTTTAATTTGTTGGTATGTGATCAGCTGCATAAAACCTAGAATATTCAACGTATAATTGTTTAGCGGAAACAAGTTTCACGTTCTCAACTAACAAGAATTTATTTCATTCTGTTGATTTTGCATTAAGTGCACACAACTACATCAACAAACTCCGTATGCATTATTCGTAACATAACTGCACCTAATCAAAAGAAAAATGAATTCATTATATTGTGTTGGTTTCTAGTCAGCTGCATACAACTAAGAATGCTTCATGTAGAAATGTTTAACAAAACCAAGTTTCACGTTATCAAATATCAGGAATTATTTGCATTCATTGGTTTCGCATCAACTGAAACAAACTCACAATACTGTTTACTTAAATCAAAATGTAAAACAGAGTTTGCGAACACAAATATAACCAAATTATTATAGTTCGTTTGTATGTAATCACCTGCCTACAACTTATTATATTAAACGTATAAATGTTTATCAAAACAATGTTTCATCTTCTTTACTGACAGAGATTTATTTCATTCTGTTGATTTTGCATTTACTGCACACAACTTACATCAGCATACCCCGAAAGCAATAATTGTAACAAAACTGCACCTAATCAAATTAAATGAAATAATTTTATTGCGTTGGTTTCTATTCAGCTGCATACAAATAAGAATGCTTCATGTAAAAATGTTTAACAAAATCAAGTTTCACGTTATCAAATATCAGGAATTATTTGCATTCATTGGTTTTGCATCAACTGAAACCAACTCACATACTGTTTAATTAAATCAATATGTAAAACAGAGTTTGCGAACACAAATATCACCAAATTATTATAGTTCGTTTGTATGTAATCAGCTGCCTACAACTTATATATTAAACGTACTTATTGTTTATTAAACACAAAGTTTCATGTTCTTTACTGACAGAAATTTATTTCGTTCTGTTGATATTGCATTAACTGCACACAACTTACATCAAGCATACCCCGAAAGCAATATTCGTAACAGAACTGCACCTAATCAAATATCATGATTATATTATATTGCGTTGGTTTTTAGTCAGCTGCATAAACTAAGAATGCTTCATGTAGGAAATGTTTAACAAAACTAAGTTTCACGTTATCAATATCAGGAATCATTTGCATTCATTGATTTTGCGTCAATTGAAAACGACTCACAATAATATTTTCCAAAATCAATATTTGAAACAGAGTTTGCGAACACAAAGATCACTAAATAATTTTAATTTGTTGGTATGTGATCAGCTGCATAAAACCTAGAATATTCAACGTATAATTGTTTAGCGAAACAAAGTTTCACGTTCTCAACTAACAAGAATTTATTTCATTCTGTTGATTTTGCATTAAGTGCACACAACTTACATCAACAAACTCCGTATGCAATATTCGTAACATAACTGCACCTAATCAAAGAAAAATGAATTCATTATATTGCGTTGGTTTCTAGTCAGCTGCATACAACTAAGAATGCTTCATGTAGAAATGTTTAACAAAACCAAGTTTAACGTTATCAAATATCAGGAATTATTTGCATTCATTGATTTTGCGTCAATTGAAAACGACTCACAATAATATTTTACAAAATCAATATTTGAAACAGAGTTTGCGAACACAAATATCACCAAATAATTTTAATTTGTTGGTATGTGATCAGCTGCATAAAACCTAGAATATTCAACGTATAATTGTTTAGCGAAACAAAGTTTCACGTTCTCAACTAACAAGAATTATTTCATTCTGTTGATTTTGCATTAAGTGCACACAACTTACATCACAAACTCCGTATGCATTATTCGTAACATAACTGCACCTATCAAAGAAAATGAATTCATTATATTGTTTTGGTTTCTAGTCAGCTGCATACAACTAAGAATGCTTCATGTAGAAATGTTTAACAAAACCAAGTTTCACGTTATCAAATATCAGGAATTATTTGCATTCATTGGTTTCGCATCAACTGAAACAAACTCACAATACTGTTTACTTAAATCAATATTTGAAACAGAGTTTGCGAACACAAATATCACCAAATTATTATAGTTCGTTTGTATGTAATCAGCTGCCTACAACTTATAATATTAAACGTATTATTGTTTATCAAAACAAAGTTTCATGTTCTTTACTGACAGAAATTTATTTCATTCTGTTGATATTGCATTAACTGCACACAACTTACATCAGCATACCCCGAAAGCAATAATTGTAACAAAACTGCACCTAATCAAATATCATGATTATATTATATTGCGTTGGTTTTTCGTCAGTTGCATAAAACTAAGAATGCTTCATGTAGGAAATGTTTAACAAAACTAAGTTTCACGTTATCAAATATCAGGAATCATTTGCATTCATTGATTTTGTGTCATTTGAAAACGACTCACAATAATATTTTACAAAATCAATATTTGAAACAGAGTTTGCGAACACAAATATCACCAAATAATTTTAATTTGTTGGTATGTGATCAGCTGCATAAAACCTAGAATATTCAACGTATAATTGTTTAGCGAAACAAAGTTTCACGTTCTCAACTAACAAGAATTTATTTCATTCTGTTGATTTTGCATTAAGTGCACACAACTTACATCAACAAACTCCGTATGCATTATTCGTAACATAACTGCACCTAATCAAAGAAAAATGAATTCATTATATTGTGTTGGTTTCTAGTCAGCTGCATACAACTAAGAATGCTTCATGTAGAAATGTTTAACAAAACCAAGTTTCACGTTATCAAATATCAGGAATTATTTGTATTCATTTGTTTTGCTTCAACTGAAACCAACTCACAGTACTGTTTACTTAAATCAATATTTTAAACAGAGTTTGAGAACACAAATATCACCAAATTATTATAGTTCGTTTGTATGTAATCAGCTGCCTACAACTTATAATATTAAACGTATTATTGTTTATCAAAACAAAGTTTCATGTTCTTTACTGACAGAGATTTATTTCATTCTGTTGATTTTGCATTAACTGCATACAACTTACATCAGCATACCCCGAAAGCAATAATTGTAACAAAACTGCACCTAATCAAATATCATGATTATATTATATTGCGTTGGTTTTTCGTCAGCTGCATACAACTAAGAATGTTTCATGTAGAAATGTTTAACAAAACTAAGTTTTACGTTATCAAATATCAGGAATAATTTGCATTCATTGGTTTTGGATCAATTGCAAACGACTCACAATAATATTTTCCAAAATCAATATTTGAAACAGAGTTTGCGAACACAAATATCACCAAATAATTTTAATTCGTTGGTATGTAATCAGCTGCCTACAACTTAGAATATTCAACGTATAATTGTTTAGCGAATCAAAGTTTAACGTTCTCAACTAACAAGAATTTATTTTATTCTGTTGATTTTGCATTAACTGCATACAGCTTACATCAATATACTCCGATAGCATAGTTTGTAAATAAACTGAAACCTGAATCAAATAACATGAAGTCATTATATGGCGTTGGTTTTGCGTCTGCTGACAAACAGCTGAGAATGTATAATGTAAAAAAAAAAGAAAAATGTTTTAACAAAACGAAGTGTCACATTATGAAATCCAATAATCATTTGCATTCATTGGTTGCGCATCAACTGCAAACAACTAACAACAATGTTTTTTAAAATCTTTATTTGAAACATAGTTTGCGAACACAAATATAACCAAATATTTTTAATACGTCGGTATGTAATCAGCTGCATACAACTTAGAATATTCAACGTGTAAATGTTTAGCGAAACAACGTTTCATGTTTTCAACTAACAAGAAATTATTTCATTCTGTTGATTTTTCATCAACTGCACACAACTTACATCAATATACTTCAAAAGCAATATTTGAACGAAACTGCACCTAATCAAATAACATGAATTCATTATATTGCCTTGGTTTCTCGTCAGCTGCATATATTAGAGTGTTTCATGTAGAAATGTTTACAAAACCATGTTTTAACCTTATCATATCAGAATCATTTGCATTCATAATTTTGCAGCCTAAACTGCACCAACCACAACAGTGTTTTACGAAAAAATCAATATTTGAAACAGAGTTTGCGAACACAATATCACCAAAGTATTTAATTCGTTGGTATGTAATCAGCTGCATACAACTTAGAATATTCCAACGTATATTGTTTATCAAAACAAAGTTTCACGTTCTCAACTAACAAGAATTTATTTCATTCTGTTGATTTTGCATTAACTCTCAACTTCACATCATATACTCTAAAGTCTATAATGTTATCCACACTGCACCTAATCAATTACATTAATTTATTATCTCCTGCAACAAGTAAGAATTATATGTAGACAAAAAATGTTTAACAAACCAAGTTTCACGTTATCAAATATAGGAATCATTTTTCATTCATTGTTTGCCCAATGCAAACACTCCACAAAAAATGTTTTCGAAAAACGATATTTGAAACAGAGTTTGCGAACACAATATCACCAAATAATTTTGATTCGTTGGTATGTAATCAGCTGGCCGATACTTAGACCTATTACCGTATAATTGTTTTTATCAAAACAAAGTTTCACGTTCTCAACTAACAAGAATTTATTTCATTCTGTTGATTTTGCTAAACCTGCACCCAGCTCACTCAATTACTCCGAAGCATTTTATAACACAACTGCACCTAATCAAATAACATAAATCATTATATTTCGTTGGTTTCTAATATTCTGCATACAACTGAGAATGTTTAACGTAAATGTTAACAAAACCAAGTTTCACGTTATCAATATCCACAGCCATCTTGCCAATCCTCGTTTTCATTAACGCAAACATCCCACACCAATGCATTCCAAATCGAATTTGAAACAGAGTTTGCGAACACAAATTCCACCAAATAATTTTGATTCGTTGGTATGTAATCAGCTGCATCCACTTAGACTATTCACCGTAATTGGTTTAGCCAAACAAAGTATAATGCTCTAAACTAACAAGAATTTATTTCATTCTGTTGATTTTGCATTAACTGCACACAACTTACATAAATAGTACTCTAAAATCAATATTGTAGCAAAACTGCACCTAATCAAATTACATGAATTCATTATATTTTGTTTGGTTTCTCGTCTGCTGCATACAACTAAGAGTTTTTCATGTAGAAATGTTTAACAAAAACAGGTTTCATGTTATTTTATCCTAAAAATCATTGGGATTCATTGGTTTCGCATTAACTGCAAACAACTAACAACAATGTTTTTATAAAATCTATATTTCAAACTTAATTTGCGACCACAAATATAACCAAATAATTTTGATTCGTTGGTATGTAATCAGCGGCATACAACTTACAATATTTAACGTATAACTGTTAAGCGAAACAAAGTTTCACGTTCTCAACTACCAAGAATTTATTTCATTCTGTTGATTTTTCATCAACTGCACACAACTTACATCAATATACTTTAAAAGCAATAATTGAAACAAAATTTCACCTAATCTAATAAAATGAATTAATTGTAATTTGCGTTGGTTTCTCGTCAGCGCATCAAAAAATAAGAGTGTTTCATGTAGAAATGTTTCACAAACCATGTTAAACCTTCAAATCATGGAATCATTTGCATTCATTAATTTTGCATCAACTGCAAACAACTCACAACAGTGTTTACTAAAATCAATATTTGAAACAGAGTTTGCGAACAAAAATTCCGCCAAATAGTTTTATTTTTTTGGTATTTAATCAGCTGCCTACATCTTAGAATATTCAACGTATAAATGTTAAGCGAAACAAATTTTTACAGTATTAACTGACAAATGTTCATTTTAATTTATTGAATTTGCATTAACTTCACACAACTTACATCAATATACTCCAAAGTCTATAATGGTAACAAAACTGCACCTAATCAAATTACATCAATTCATTATCTTTTGCGTTGGTTTCACATCTCCTGCATTTACCTAAGAATTTTTCATGTATTTTCCAAAATCAATATTTGAAACACAGTTTGCGATCACAAATATCACCAAATAATTTTAATTCTTTGGTATGTAATTAGCTGCATACAACTTACAATATATAACGTATAATTGTTTAGCGAAACAAAGTTTCTCGTTCTCAACTATTAAAAGGTTATTTCATTCTGTTGATTTTGCATTAACTGCATACAACTTACATCAATATACTGCGAAAGCAATATTTGAAACAAAATTTCACCTAATCAAATAACATGAATTCATTTTACTTCGTTGGTTTCTAGTCATCGGCATACAACTCAGAATGTTTCATTTAGCAATGCTTGACTTAACCATGATTTACTTTAACAAATATCAGTAAATTTTTACATCGATTGGTTTCGCATCAGCTGCATACAACTCAGAACAATAATTTCCAAAATTAACATTAGAAACAGAGTTTGCGAACACAAATATCACTAAATAACTTTGATTCGTTGGTATGTAATCAGCTGCATACAACTTACAATATTTAACGTATAATTGTTTAGCGAAACAAAGTTTCACGGTCTCAACGAACAAAATTATTTCATTCTGTTGATTTTGCATTAACTGCATACAACTTACATCAATATACTGCGAAAGCAATATTTGAAACAAAATTTCACCTAATCAATAACATGAATTCATTTTATTTCTTGGTTCCTTGTCAGCTGCATACAACTAAAATTTTCATATAGAAATAGTCAACAAACCAAGTTTCACGTTATCGAATATCAGGAATTAATTGCATCGATTGGTTTCGCATCAACTGCAAAAAATTCACACAATATTTTCCCAAATCTATATTTTAATTATAGAGTTTGCGAACCACAAGCTCAACCAAATAAGTTAAGTCGTTGGTATGTAATCAGCTGCATACAACTTACAATATTTAACGTATAATTGTTTAGCGAAACAAAGTTTCTCGTACTCACTAACAAGAATTTATTTCATTCTGTTGATTTTGCATTAACTGCATACAACTTACATCAATATACT